>PJEN01008230.1:0-68477 GCA_004024605.1 Pteronura brasiliensis
ACAGGGCAGGGCTGCATAGGGCTGGGCTACGAAGACCAGCAGCAACAGGACACAGGGCAGCAGCAGGACATAGGGCAAAAGTGGGACACAGGGCGGCAGCAGAACAGATGCAGGGTGGCGGTAAGGGGGCAATGACAGTGAGGGCAGGGGATTGGTAGTGGGGGTGTGGGGCATGTGGCAGGGTAGAGGTGCGGGGAGAGCACAGAGGGATGGTAGCAGCAATGCAGTGGGGCAGCAGGACAGTAATGAGCATGGTGGTGGGCAGGGTGGGACAGCATGGCTGCACAGGTGCATGTAGGGTGGCAGGCAGGTAGTGGCGTGGGGAGAAGGGCGGACAGAACCAACTGGGAGACAGCGGCACAGCAACTGCACAGGAAGGGCATGAAGGGCAGGGTAGGGCCTTAATGCATGTCGGTGGGGACTGGACAGTGAAGGTCAGCAGTGGCCTGGAGCACAGGGCAGAAGCTTAGCTACAGCAGCGGTGGTAAGGTGTACAGTATGAAGGGTGTGCTGCGGGAGGCAGCATCACAAGGCGAGGGCACTCAGGAAGTAGTAGCAGCATTGGGAGAAGGCTGGGATGAGTAGGGCGGCAGCAGCAGGTCAACGGGGAGGGAATCTGGAGGCACTGGAGCAGGGATGGGGGGCCAACAGGTGATAGCATTTCGGGGGTGTGTGGTGGGACCAACAGGGCAAGAGCATCAGGTTAATAGCTGTGTGGGCAAGGCAGGGAATCTGCACAGCTGTTGCAGCAAGGGGACATATGCCGTGAAGAAATGGCAGTGGGGAGCAGTGAGACAGCAGTGACTTGAGGAAGGCAGTGACTTAAGGAAGTGCAGTTGGATGCCAGCAGATGTGGAGGCGAAGCGGGGAGGGACTGTCCCAGATGTGGTTGGGAGGGACCAGCGTGGCAGCAGCTGCCTGGCAATGGCATAGCATGGCTTGGGTGAAGGGCGGGTTGGTGGAGATGAGGAGGAGCATCAGGGTGGCCATGGTAGCAGTGGTGGTGCTGTTGGAAACGCAGGCACCAGGCCAGTAGAAGCACTGGAGAGTGGCGCAGCAGGGTGGCAGAGTCCTGGGGGTGCACAAGGGAGTGGTAGGGGCACTGGGGGTGACAGAGCAGGCCATCAGTTGCAACACTCAGGGCAGCAGGACAGCTATGGTGAGGGTTAGCTGTTGTGGGACAAAGGGGAACTGCTGTGGAGTAGCAGGTTGGAGGGTGGTAGCACTGGTTGCAGCAGTCTGTCAGCAATGGGGGTAGAAGGGACAGAGCCAGGTGTGTAGGGTGCAGCAGGGTCGCAGTGGGGGGATGGCACAGTGGGGTGGCCGTGGTACGGGGTGTGGGGACCAGCCAGGCAGCAGAAGCACAGGTTGGGGGGGCAGTGATTTGGTAGCAACACTATCAAATGCTTTTTCTGCATATGTTCAGATGCTATGATGCTGATCCTTCGTTTTGTGAATGCAGCACATCAGTTTGATTTGTGGATGTTGAACCACCATTGCATCCCTGACATTAAATCTTACTGGATCATATCTCTTCCTGTGCTGTAGAATTCAGTTTGCTAATATTTGGGTGAGGAATTTTATGTCTATGTTCATCACAGATACTAGTCTCTCATTTTCTTGGGGCACCTTGGGAGGTTTCGATAAGGCCCTGCTGGCCTCATAAAATGAGGTGGGGAAAATTCTTTCCTCTTGTTTTTCTGGCAGTTTGAGAAGGCTTGGTATTCATTTTTTTTTTTTTTTCCTGTGGATGATTCATAGAATTCACCAGTGAAACCATGGGGTCCTGGACTTTTGCTTGTTGGAAGTTTTTGATTTCTTATTTAATCTCCCTACTGGTCATTGGTCTGTTCAGAATTTCTGTTTCTTCAGGATTCAGTCTTGGCAGGTTGTATGTTTCTGGGAATGTTTCCTTTTCTTTTGGATTATCCAGCTTGTTGGGGTGTGATTGTTCATAAGACTTTCTTATGAGCCTTTGCATATCTATGATATCAGGGAACATCTCTTTAATTTCTGATGATAAGTCCTCTTTCTTTTTTGTTAGCTTGAGTCTGGCTGAGACTCTGTCAGCTTTGTTCTTTTCAAAGAACCAGCACTTCGTTGATCTGTTGTTCTTGTTGTTTTATTATTTTTTTTTTATCTTTCTGTTGTCTTTTTAGTCTGTATTTCAATTATTTCAGTTCTGATGTGTTCCATCCTTTCTTCTACTAACTTTGGACTTCATTTGTTCTTTTTCTGTTTCCTTGAGATATCAAGTTAGGTTATTTATTTGAGATGTTTCTTCTTTCTTAAGTTAGGCCAGTATCACTATAAACTTCCTTCTTAGAACCACTTTTTTTTTTTTAAGTTAGCTCTAAGGGGTGACTGTGTGGCTCATTCTCTTACGCATTGGACTTTGTCTCAGGTCATGAATTTAGGGTCCTGGAATTGAGCGCTGTGTCAGCTCTCTGGTCAGCACGGGGAACCACTTTTTCCCTCTTCTACTGCTTGCTGCTCGTTCCACTATTCTCAGTCTCTCTCTCTCTCCCTCTGTGTCAAAAAATAAATGACATCTTCAAAAAATTAAAGTGATCTCTATGCCCAGTGTGGAGTTGAAACGCAAAACCGCAAGATCAAGAGTCACAGCACTCCACTGACTAATTGGGTGCCCCATTTTAGAACCTGTTTTACTGCATTCCATAACTTTTGTTTGATTGTATTATTTTTTTCATTTGCCTCAAAGTATTTCTGTGTTCCTATTTCAGTTTGTCCATGAACTAATTGGTTGTTCAGTAGCACGTTGTTTAGTCTCTGTGTTTATGAATTTCCAGTTTTCTTCTTGTAATTGATTTCTCGTTCTATACCACTGTGTTTGGAAAAGATGGTCTATTTGGTTTCACTCATCATTTGGGAAAATCCTAGGCTTCTGGAGTTTATTGACTTATATTGTGGCCTCATATATGACCTATGGTGGAGAATGTTCTAGGTGCACTTGAGAGGAGTGCATTCCATGTGCTGCTTTTGGATGGAGGGTTCTGTGTGTATCTGTCAAGTCCATCTAAGTAACGGGTTGTCTGAGGCTGATGTTTCCTTTGTGATCTTCTGTTTGGATGGTGTATCATCGAAGGAAGTGTGAGGTATTAAAGCTCCCTATAGTATTAGTGCTGATTGCTTCTCTTAGGTCTGTTCATATATCCTCTACATATTTAGTTGCTCCACTGCTGGGTGGGTAAATATTTATAAATATTGCATCGTCTTACTGCATTGATTCCATTATCAGTTTCTAGTACCGTTCATTGGCTCTTGTTACAGTGTTTGGATTTTTTCTTTCCCTCGTCCATTGGACTGATAATCAGAAGATCATCGGTTAGCTCTGCAGTCATGAGCAAAGCACAGCCTTGCTCTAAGTCTTGTTTTCTTTATTTTCCTATATAAATAAGCACAATAAATGCTTCTCCCAGGACTATATCCTGACTCCAATAAGAAAGTATGTATAAAAGTGCTTTGTAAACTAGGAGATACTGCCCAATAATGAAAATGATTATGCAACCACCAAATGTTCAAGATTAAATTTTTTAAGACATATTTATTTATTGTAGAGACAGAAAGAGATTGCATGCACAAGCATATGCTAGATAAGGGAGGGTCAGATGGAGAGAGGGAATCCTCCAGCAGCATACCCACTGAGTGTGGAGCCTGGTGTGGGGCTCTCTCCCAGAAGTTGGGATCTTGATTTGAGCCCAAATCAAGAGTCAGTGGCTTAACTGACCGTGCCACCCAGGTATCCCCAGAAGAAGATTTTTTTAAAACATTTTTGATGGTTTACTCTCATAGGTATTTTTCTAAGTGACCTCTATTTCATTCAAGTCTAAAAACTATTATTAAATTAAAAATAGAAGCTGTTCTAAAAGCAAATATTCATAATATCCTCAGAGGTGGGGAAAGAGGCAGAAATGAGGCTAAGTAGGGGCACCGGGGTGGTTCAGTTGTTGAAGCTTGCCTTTGGCTCAGGACATAATCCCAGGTTCCTGGGATCAAACCCCTGTCCAGACTCCCTGCTCAGTGGGGAGTCTTCTTCTCCATCTCCCTCTGTCCCTCCCCTGCTTATGTCCCCCCCATTCTCTGTCTCTCAAATAAATAATTAAATTAAAAGGCAAGTTACTTTCTCAGTGTCATGTTAAATATTAGAACTAGATACAGTCCTGAGTGTGTGACCCTGAAGAATGTGTTCTTTCATTTGTACATTTACCAAAAAATACATAGCCCTCAAAATACCATAGATTAAATTAGTTTCCCCTTTTCTCCATACATTAAGGATCAGAAGATGTGACAATTCCAGGACCCTGGCCTGCGGGGTTGGTGGAGTGTGTGACTCTTGATCTCCAGGTTATGAGTTTGAGTCATGTTGGGGGTACAGATTACTTAATTGAAAAAAAAAAAAAGATGCTATATTTGGGTTGGTTTTCTTTTTTCCTTTTTGACCCCTTCACCCATTTCTCCCACTTCCAACCCCAAACTTCTGCCAGCCCCCATTGGTTCTGTCTGTGAGTTCACATTTTTGTTTTTGTTTTGTTTATTTTAAGGTTCTACATGTAAGTGACTTCTACTATTTGTCTTTCTGTCTGGCCTGTTTTACTTAGCATAATGCCTTCAAGGGCCACCATGTTGTAAATCGAAAGAGTTCATTCTTTATTATGGTTGAGTCGGATTCCACTGTGTTTATCGACCACAATTTCTTTATTCATTCATCCACTGATGGCATTTAGGTTGTTTCTTTATTTTCAATGTTGTAAATAATCTGCAGTGTACGCAGGGGTGAATATACCTTTGTGAATTAGTGTTTTCATTCCCTTCAGATAAATACTCAGAAAGGGAATTGCTGGCTCCTTTGGTTCCTCTGTTTCTCATTTTATTTGAGGAACTTCTGTACTGTTTTCCATAGTGGCCACACCCACTTATACTCCCCGTAATGGTGCACTAGAGTTTTCCTCTACTCCACATCTTTACCATAACTTGCTATTTCTTCTGTTTTTCATAATGGCCCTTCTGACAAGTGTGAAGTAGTGCCTCATTCTGGTTTGATTTGCATTTCCCTGATGATTAATGATGAGCATCTTTTCATGTTCGTGTAGACCATCTGTATGTCTTCATTAGGAAATGTCTATTTGGAACTTCTCCTGATACAGTAGAAAACTTGTGGGGTTTTTGTTGTTTTTGGTGCTTTTGTGTGTTTTGTTTTGTTGTTGAGTTGCATGAGTTCTTTATATTTTGAATATTAACCCCTTACTGGATATATAATTTACAAATGTTTTACCTTAGGTTACCGTTTTATTTTGTTGATGGTTTCCTTTGCTGTTTGGATGTTTTATAGTTCGATGTAGGCCCACACTTTGCTTCTTTGTTTGTTTTTACTTTGGTATCCGCTTAAATGCACCACTACCAAGGCCTTTTATCAAGGACCTTTCCAAACCCTGTGTTTCCTGCTAAAGGTTTTATAGTTCCAGGACTTATATTCAATCGTTTGAACCATTTTGAGTTAATTTTTGTGTATGGTGTAAGAGAATGGTGAAGTTTTGTTCTTTTGCATGTGGCTATCCAATGTTCCCATCACCATTGATAAAAGAGACTGATTTTCCCCCTTGTTTATTCTTGTCTCCTTTGTCATAAGGTCCCGGACTATAGATGTGTGTGTTTACTTCTGGGCTGTCTCCCGTCTTCTGGTGATGTGTGTGTCTGTTGTTATGACAATGCTAGATTGTTTTGATTACTCTAGCTTTGTCATTAGTCTGAAATTAACAAGCAAGATGCCTTTAGTGTGGTTCTTCTTTCTCTAGATTGCTCTGGTATTCAGAATCTTTTGTGGCATCATACAAATTTTTAGAAACTTTCTTCTCTTTCTGTGAAAAATATCCTTAGAATTTTGACAGGAATTGCAATGAAACTGTAGGTGGTTTGGGAAGTATGGACATTTTATCATTATTAATTTTTCTCACCCATGAAAATGCGATGTCTCTTGGTTTATATGTGTGTTGCCTTCAGTTTCTTTCCTTACTGTCTTGTCGTTTTCATCATCCAAGATTTTACCTCTTGGTGAAGTATATTCCTGGGTATTTTATTATTTTTCATGCAACTTCAGGTGGGATGATCTTCCTAACTTATTTTCTGATAATTTGTTATTAGCATATAGAAACACAGCAGATTTTGGTGTAGTGATATTGTATCCTGCCCCTTTACTGAATTTAGTCATAGTTTGAACAATTTTTCACTGGCTTCTTGGGGTTTTCCTTATGTTCTATATCATCTGCAAGTAGTGACTAATTTACTTCTTTCTTTCCAGTTTTGATGCCTTCTGATTATCTTCTCGCATAATTGTTCTGCCTTGGATTTTCAATATTGTGTTCAGCAAAAGTGACAAGGAAATATCGGCAATGTTCCTAACTTAGGCGATCTTATAGGAAATAGAAACAGCTAAAACTTTTCACTATCGGATGTGACGTAATCTGTGTGGTTGTCACATATGGCCTTTTTAAAAAATATTTTATTTATTTGACAGAGAGAGAGAGAGAGATCACAAGTAGGCAGAGAGGCAGAGAGAGGAGGAAGCAGGCTCCCTGCTGAGCAGAGAGCCTGATGCGGGGCTCAATCCCAGGACCCTGGGATAATGACCTGAGCTTAAGGCAGAGGCTTTAACTCATTGAGCCATCCAGGCACCCCATATACGGTCTTTTTGGTGTTGAGGTATATTCCTGGTCTACACACACTGTTGAGAATTTTGATTGCAAACAGATATTAAAGTATGTCAAATGCTTCCCTGCATCTCAAGATGATCACATCATTTTTATTCTTTATTTTCTTAATGTGCTGTATCACTTTGATCAATGTGCACCTGGATACCATCATTGCATTCCTGCAAGATCCCACTTGATCATAGTATATGATTTTCTCAGCATATTGGTGAACTTGAGTTGCTAGTATTTTGTCGAACATTTTTGCATCTATGGTCATCAGGGATATTGGACTGTAAGACTCTTTTCTTGGGGGGGTCCTCGTTTATTTTTGCATTACGGTTATATTGGCCTCAGCAAATGAATTTAGAAGCTTTCTCTTCCGGTTTTTGGAAAAGTGGGCAAACGACTTCTATGAATCCTTCCCTGAATGGTAGAATTTGCCACGAAATGCATCTGGTTCTGGAAGTTGTTTTTTTGGGAGGTTTTAAGTTGCGGATATGATGAGTACTGGTGTTCTATGTAAGTATTGAATCACTAAAGATGAAACTGTTTCCACATCTTGGTGGTGGGTTGGATGAAGAGGAATGAGAGTCATGGGGGCCCAGCATTCAGAGGCTCCATCTGCCACTGCGGCTGTGCCATTCCTCTCAGATGCTGGCAGAGGAGGAAGGACATGGCAGAAACACGGAAGAGTGTTGGTGGTGGGGTGGTGGGAATGTGGGGTCCGAGGTGGTGATGAGACTGATGCATGGCCCTCCTATCATATCCACAGTGTATCAGACCATCTACTGCCTGGCCAACAGCAACTCCAGCATGATCACCACAGTGGGGATGGGTGCCATGGTGAGGCGATTTACGGCCACTGAGCTGGCCCCAGATTCATTGTATATCTTCAGACTGATGACCAAGATGAGGCAGGGCTGGGGGAGCCCCTAGAGGCCACCATCATCACCACTGAGAGGTGAGGTAAGGCCAGAGGCCCAGTTCCACTGTCCTGGTGACACGCGGAGGAGAGCTGGGCCCAATTGGGAGCCACGAACTTGCTGGGTCCACAGTTTCCTGGGGGCAGAGCTTGCAGGGTAGTGTGTCTACACAGTGCAATATTTACCAGACTGGCTGGAATGTCCCTGGAGCGGAGGTTGTGTAACTGGATCAGGGTGGTTCTGAGTCACCATGTTGGAGGGAGGATCCCTGAAGCCAGGTGCTTTTTCTCTGATGTTCAAAACGACATGGCCAGCTGAGCCAGGGGTTCCAAGACACATTTTCTACCGAGCAATGCTAGGGAGATGTGTCTTCATGGATGCCGATTCTGTTCCAAGCACTGGTGAGGTGCTTATCATTCATTGTCTTGGTTTCTTCTCGCCAAATCCTGGGGGACAAAGTGCTGTGAGGCCCAGTTCTATAGAAGATGTGGGGCACAGACAGAATCAGTCATTCACCAGGGACACAGCTGTTGAGACAGTGATGTGAACATCCTCCACAGACTCTGGGATCCCTGTTTCCACAGTAATCTGCTGTGGGTTCCCATATCAATGAGCCCCTGATATGTCCTCCACCCTCATTCTGGGATCTGCCTCAGTGGGTTCCCTTCCCAGGGCCACCCCAACCACTCTAGGCCCTTTTTATGCCACCTGACCTTGGAGGGACCACAGGGGTTCCAGCTTAGGTCTGATTCCAGACAGAGCAGAGGCAATCTGGAATGCAGAGCAGGCACTGAACCCCCACTCTGAGGCTGCCAGGATCCTGGGTGGCTTTAAGGCAGCATGATGCCTACCAGTTTATGTGCTACAACAAGCCCACATGCATAGTTTCCTTAGAGTTCTGGATTCAGGATGTGTGGCTCAGGGACTGCATCCTTGTTCTCTCCACATCCAGGGAGCAGGCTGTGCTTTGGCCCTGATGACGTCACAGGGTAGCACACAGGTAGTCGCTTGACCTGGCTTAAAACTGGAGTGGTGTTGAGGGGAACATATGGCTCATTTACCCACTGTGCTCTTGAATGGAGAGCCCCATCCATGCCTCAGGGGTATCTCCCTGGACTTTGGAGCTAAATCAAAACAACAAAATGAAAGGATCCAGGATACATTTGGGCCCATTTCCCTGCAGAGTTACTCTTGGTCTGTGGCTGGCTCATCAATGTCAGAGAAGGGCTCTTACTGGAGCACAGGTAGGCTAACAGGCCTACTGAAGTGTATCTTGAAATGTTTCCGCCCTGGGAGAAACACATTTGCTCACTACTCAAGTGTTGTTTGTGCTGTTGTGCTTAATCCTTCTCTGATCTACCGGCGTACCATGAGAGGCTGAGTGATATGCATTGCCTGGAGTGTAGATTGTGTTGGCTTCCCTATACTTCTGTCCCTAGGGCTTACTCGGCTGGTGGGAAGGGGGCTGGGATCAGGTATTTGGGTCTGACGTGCCTTGCCTCAGAAGTGCCCCCTGAGGTTGAGCAGGAAGGCGGGGACTGCAGTCCTATCTGGCACTTGGGTCCACATTGATCACCATGATGGTTGGCTTGAGGGGAGCACATGGCCAGCAAGCCAGAGTCTATGGCTCCTCAACTGCCTATTGATGGCCTGCAACCAGAGCCCGGGGCACCAGAGCAGAGCCAGAGTTGCAGGGCCCAGGCAGATGCTCATATGATAGGACTGGAGGCAGGGAGGGAGGTGGGCAGGCCCAGGCAGCCGCATCAGACAGCCAGATCACAGGTGGGCTGAAGACCAGCTCTGTACTCCGTGCCACATTGGAGGGTTGGCATGTCTCAGGGCAAAAAACACACAGTGGGAATTCTGCCATCACCACAACCCTGAAGTATAAGGTGTGGTTTGGAGCACAGTCAGGCACCTGGGTACAGTGTGTGTTGTCTCCTAATCCAGTCTCCTTTCGAATGCCTAGGTCAGCATCTGGGCATTGGATGGAGGGAAGCTAGTTAGGGTAAAGGAGTTCTTTCTGAGGAGGCTGGCAGGTGGAATGCTGCCCCATGCCTGGGGTGGGCGGTGGGGTTAGAGAACAAAATATCCTGATAAGTGCTAAGGCTCAGGCTCTGTGCAAGGGGATTCTTGGAAGTGCCACAGAAGAAGAACCCCATCTGCATGTCCCTGCAGCTGTGCTCCCCCTGCACAAACCTTGGATGGGTGCAAGGAGGGAGAAAGGGTGGGAAGGAGTATATTTGCTCTTTCCACCCCTATACAGATTACCATCTTCCAAAGAGATCCATCAAAGACATGGAACATAGAGGCTGAGTGGCCTGGTGGGCACCAGGAGAGGGTGTGCTGTGTAACCGGGGGAGAAAGGGCTAGACCTGCCTGAACACGGTGGATACAAAGTGGGAACTGAACAGTTTTGTGGGCCTCCGGCAAGGCGGTGAGCTGCAGGGTTTCACCATCATCCAGGAAGCCTCCATGAACACTGTTGAAAATCCTTTACAGCCCCTCTGGTTTTCTCCTTGGGAGAAAATTCTAGAAGCAGAACCCTTAGCTCAGAAGACATGAGTGTGTTTGGCTTGGAGATACGGAAACTCATGGACACGCCATGCCCTAGGGACCAGGATGCGGGTCTTGTGGCCTCTCTGCTTCCATGCTGCTGTCTTGCCTTCAATGTTTGGTGAAAATATATCTCATTAAGCGTGTTTCCACGGGCCTTTCATCCCTACTCTACCACTAAATGGCTGTGACTTTACCCGGTGATATGTCTCATGGGGTCTTAGTATCCGATCATGAAAATCCTCAAACTCAACTGGGTACAGATTTGCAGAATTCATGGAAAAGCTGCATTCAAGCTGAACAAGAATTAAGAAGGGGGTACTGAGTGAGTTGGGGAAGATGAGTCTCCCTTTGTGACTCTTGTTTGAAACATTGCTGGTTCTTTAATGTTTCTTCTTCCAGATGGAGGGAAACTGTATCTGAAAGTATCCATAATCTATAGAAATGTGATGATAAATTTCTGTGTGAGCAAATGGGAGCATTTAACTTATCTCCCTCCCTGAGCCCTCCATCTTTCAGAAATTCTCAGGGAGAATTCTTTCTTCCAAAGTATTTAGGATTATTGGCATAAGTTCAGCACAACTGTCTTTTCCTTGTAACAGGACATCACTGGAAACATTGGTTATTATACCAAGGGATTGAGTGAAATGTCCAATTTGAGAGTAACATGCATAGACTCAGATAATGACCAGACAATTTTCAGGAATTAAGGGTGGCTTTGTGGAGCCCCTTGGCAATAGCGGCTTCACACCTCGATGACACAGTGCCCAGGAGCCTTGCCAGATGAGTAGGGAAATTTACTTGTGGGCAAGTATAGGAACCTCAGGATATTTGGGGGACCTTGAGAAGAGGAATCCACCCAAATCGACAGGTATTGCAGTCACGTCTGATGGGAGTATCGTGCTTGGCTTTGGCTTGGACACACTACTGAAAGTTCACTCTAGAGATTCCTCATGAAAAGTTCCAGCACAGCAGGGTTTCAAAATCTGTATGGAACGGTCCATCACTATGCTTGCCAGCCTTAGTTAGATTAGATCCTAAGAAACCAAGTGTGCTTCTGGCTGCCTTCTTGCATCTAAGAAACCATGCCAAATCTGTTGAACTGAAATCCATCAGCCATATGGACTGGCACCCACTGCCACCACCACCAGGCATTTCTGTGCCTCACAATGGTTCCCGTGAAGCTCTAAATCTATTTAGTTTGCAATCAAGTTTGGAGGCTGGCAGTGTTTTCTTATTCAGAAAATTCTATCAGAACTATATCCCAAATTGTACCAGAATCCTCTAGAAGCTGGTTTTTGGAGGGCTTGCCCTTTGGGTCACGAGCATATTCACTGGTTAGGAGTGAAACAATCTTCAATCTCCAAGGTATAGGTTACATTCATTTTGGATGGTGATTAGTTGTTGTTTTTTTTTTATTTCTTTTTTTGAGTTCCAGGGTCCATCAGAGGCATGTCTTAGAAAGGAAAGACCAGAGGCTCATTTCAGCCAAATAGAGTTGTGAAAAAAGAAAGAAAGAAAGACTAACAGAGTCACTCATGTAGAGTGGAAAAGACATTGAGAAGGTAGAGTATATACACATCTCCTATGGGAGTTCTGTGTCATTGAAGTTCCAGGGTAGATTAATGAGAACACTTGTCAAAGGTGAAAGAAGATTCAAGGAGAAGTAAGCAACCCTAGGACGGTCATGCAAAATGCAGTTGAAATACGGTTTCTGCAGATCTTCTGTTCGGGTTCTCAGAGCAGCAGGAACTTTACTTAGACTCTCGTCACTAGTTGCAAATGGTCTTTGACCTCTGGGCCATCTCCTTGCCCACATTCTCCTGCTTGGGACTGGCATAGATATCATGGAACTCCCGGTAGCCAATTTACCATGCATGTATTATTCGAAGGTCTGCCAGCAGCAATGCTAAGTCTTTCACAAATTTTGGGTCCCTGTGGTTTTGGCCTCTTTGAGCTTGTGCTCTCTGCTGGAAGGGAGGAGCATGCTTTCAGTTTTGTATGACATTGTGTGTTCCGGAGTATTGGTCCTGAGACCTCAGCTAAATGCTCTCTCTGTTTTTACAGGTGGTGTTTCAAGGCTCAGGTGACATTGCCTCCTTGGCAGCATCCAATGTGTCAGGCCTCTGTCTCTTCAGTGCAGATTCAAGTGCTACATGTACAGGAGTGTGACCCCTGCCGTCTCCCTGGTGGATGTGCATCACAGCAGTCAGTTGTCCTGGTTCTGAGCCTTCCGCCTTGGTTGAGGTTCAGGGCTTGACTTGGGTGCCTCTTTTGCTGGCTTCTGTATTTCTTCTGGAGGGAAAGATACCCTCTTCTTTTCGATTAACTTAACCAGAATATCTAGAGTTTGTTGCTTGGGGAAAGCTACTTAGTGGCACATATGGAGAAGGTTCTGCAAGTCCCTGCCCCAAACAAAACATCTGAACTACAGGTTGCTTCTGTTAGCAGAATCCTGAGTTATTGCAGGGTTATCTTATAAATAGACATTCTCTCCAAAATAATGTTTTCTGTCAACACATTCTTTTTAGTGCCAGTAAACAAGAGTAAAGAATATCGGGCATCTTTACAAATGGATCTCTGAGTGGACATGCTTTTCTTTCTTTCTTCCTTCCTTTCTTCCTTTCTTTCTTTCTTTCTTTCTTTCTTCCTTCCTTCCTTCCTTCCTTCCTTCCTTCCTTCCTTCCTTTCTTTTTTTTAGAGGGGGAGGTGCGAGAGAGAGAGGGAGACACTGGGCAGGCACCACATGCTTTGCAGAGCATGACACAGGGCTCGATCTCACAATGCTGGGATCATCATCTCAGCCAAAATCAAGAGGGTCAGTAAGAAGGTCACTCACATAGAGTAGAGAAGACATGAGGAGGTAGAGTGTTTGCACATCTCCTGTAGGAATTCCATATCACCGAAGATTCAGGGTAGATGAATGAGAACATATTTCTAATATGAAAATTCTAGGAGAAGTAAGCATCGTTAAGATGGTCATGTGAAATGCAGTTGTAATAGGGTTTCTGCAAGTCTTCTGTTTGGTTCTGGGAGCAACAGGAAGTTTATTTAGTCTCTTGTCACTAGTTGGTGATTGATGTCTGTGTCACCTCTTGTCCTACAAGCTCCTCCTTTAGTCTGGCATAGACATTGTGGAACTTCTGGTAGCCAAGTTTGGAAGGGGAGGTATGGAGGGAGAGAGAGACCTTTACGCAGGCTCCACCTGTGGTGCAGAGCATGACACATGTCAGGGGCTCAATCTGACAACCCTGATATCAGGACCTGAGCCAAAATCAAGAGTTGGTCCCTTAACAAAAAGAACCATACAGGCATTCCTGGATGTGCTTTGTGTTTATGGAAGGGAGCGTACGTACCCCCTCCTATTCTATAATCTTCTAAATCGGGGACTATTTCTATATCAGCAGTGGTCTTACACCTTCTCAGGCCAAGAGATAAGGAGCTATTCTTGGTGGTGGAGAAAAGCAGTTGGCTACCAAATTCTCATAGAAGGGGAGGAAGCCCTCACTGCCTGAATCTGAACAGTAGAGTGCAATTCCTGTCCTGATACACACAGTTCTTCAAAAACAGCACCATTGTAAGACATGAAATTAATTTGCAAGTCCCTGGGTGACACAGTTGGTTAAGCATCTGGCTTTGGCTGAGGTTAGGATCCCTGGATCCTGGAGGATCAGGCCCTGCATTGGGCACCCTTCACAATGTGAAGCCTGCTTTCTCTCCCTCTTCTCTGCTGCCCGAACTGGACTGTTCTTGCTCCCTCTCTAGCTCTCTCACTCTCAAATACGTAAAGAAAATGGAAATATTTCTAAACATGTAATTAATTTATAAATCTTTTCCAATTTATGAGGACAATATTAGTAGAATTAAGGCCACATGAGAGGTAGGTCACAAACCATGTGTTTGTTGAGTCTTGTTGCCATTCATCCTTGTGATCTACATACATGTATAGATTAATGTTTTTGTGAACATATGTCAATCATTTTGTGTTCTAAAATTCTAAGTTAACCCTCCAACTGATGTTCTCATGGATCCCAGGCAGTGTATATATGTGTCAAATTTCCTACCAAGAGAGAGTACCGGTGTCAGATGAGAGAGCTAGTAAAGGAAAAGTCCCCCGATCTTAATTGGCACAGTGTGCATGGTTGTGAGACCCCTCCTTTTCAGTGATACTGGCCTTTATGCAAGTATTGGTGGATGGGAGCAGATTTGCTTTATTTCTAGCTATTGATTACTGAAATACTGCATTCAGCATCCCTCAGAACATGACGCAGTTGTATGTGTTTGCAGGGAAATATTGTCAGTGTCTGAGTTTGTGTCTCAATTTCACCCTAAAAAATTCCTTGGGAGGTATTTGCCCAGTGATTTTCTGATGTGAGTGTCAGGGGAAGAATTCCCCCCTGTTGCATTGAGATTAGTGTTTCCACAGTGTGAGGGTGTTGTTGCGGGCTATGAAAGAAGGGATACCTGAGCACATTCTTTTCCTCATCACACCAGGAGGATTTTCTTCTGTGCGATTCCTCCCAGGTCCTTCCCGTGTTGACTCCATGAGGAATGGAATTCCCATATGGATTTCATTGGCATTCAGCAGCAGCGATGATTCAGGGTGTCCCAGGAGGTCCCTGCACCTTCGCTCCTGTGTGAGGGATGACGTGCTCTCTGAGATTGTAGCAGGAGCTCAGGCCAGAGCCCCAGTTGAAGCTTCTTGCACCAAGATATAGTGCTAGTGGTTCTCCCCGTGTGAGGTCTCTGGTGTTGGGAAAGGGATCACTTCTGGCATAAGGTTCTGCCTCAGTGATCAGAGACACAGGGCTTGTATAGTGTGATTTCTGTGGTGGTGAGAAAGGTGGGTGCTCTGGGTGAAGGCAGGACCCGAGTGATGACAGGCACAGGTTTCCCTGCTCTGAGTTGTCTGATGTCTCCAAATGTGAGAGCTGTATCTAATGGCTCTTCCACGTTGACCGCATTTGTCAGGGTTTCCACTGCTGTGGATCCTCAGATGCTGGCTAAGGGTGTGTCAGGACTAAATGTTTTCACTTGAATATGGCATTCAACCAGTTTCTGTCTGTGGGAATGTTCCCATGACCTCAAAGGGATACATGTTGTTGTGAGCTCTGGTACAGCAATGCCACCACATGACATCTAACTTGTGTGAGGTCATGGGCAAGAATAAGAGCAGAGCTCTCTGAATGAAGGGTCTCCCACCTTTGTTACATCCCTAAAGTGCCTCTCCCATGGTTTTGCTGTGTATAGAGGTGAGCCTTGCTCTAGAATTGTTTCCCCCATGCATATCATGTCTACTTTCTTTGGAAGGGTGAGTTCTCTCATGTCTCCCGAGGTTAGAGCCCCGACCAAAGGCTCTCCCAGACTGGGGAGATGTGTGTGGTGCGATCCAGAATGAACAAGCTCTGATGTCAGTGGCACCAGGGACACATGGCTGAAGGCTCTTCCACATTGTCAATAAATACAAGGCTTGTCTTCCCAGGACACAACACACATGGAGTGAGGTGAGGGACGTGAGAAATCTCCCTCCTGTGCCCCAGCATTGGTCAGGTTCCTGTGAGGTGTGAACTCTCTGCTAATGGCCAGAACAGGAGGGACTGTGGGAGGATTGTTCACTCATGTTTCTCCCTGACTCAACGTATGCATTTCAGCCCTTTCCTTCAGGAATCATCTCTGTGTCTACCTCTGCAAGCCACTTGTAGTCAGGTGCCGTGTTACTTTCTGGAATTCAAATAGATCTTTTTACATGGTAGCCTCACACCCACGTCAACTTCTGATTAAATTTTAGATGTTAAGTTTCAAAGAGTATATCTGTGAGGTGTGCTCAAACCAGTGACTTTTACAGACACTCAGGTGATGGCTTGACTTGAGGCACATTTCAGCCAAGAAATAAAACTATTCAGATTTCTGTGCTATGCTGGTGTTGTGATGGGAGGCTGACTCTCTAGGATGGCGTTGGGGGAGGTCAGGCAAAAGGGACGTTTTGCAAGAATGTTGCAGTAGGACAGAGGACACCCAGGATTCAGGAGGCTTTGCTCTTGTCAAATGAAGGTGGTTTTTTGTTCTACGGAGACATTAATAGAAAGATAGTTGGGAACTTCCTGGAGGAATGTTACTTTCCTCCTCTCACAAATCCTTCTCAAGGGACTGCAGGTTTGAATAGAAATTCCATTTAATTGACATTTCCTTCTGCCTCAGCCTCCCTCAGTGTGATGGAGGGGAGGGAGATGTTAGGGCTTCAGGAGACGGAGTTATGGGTCTCTGTAAGGTCGATTGCCTCTTCTTCAGCAAGTCTTTTCCTGGAGAATCACGAGGACTTTTATAAACTGAGGGAGACTCTGGTCTTGCAGCGTTTTGGTCTCTATTTGTGGAAGATCTGTTTTTTCCTTTCCTTATTTTAGGGCAGTCAGAGCACCTGAGGAATGTCACCCATATCACAGGTTGTGGGGCAGTGTGGTGTGCCAGCTCCTCCTTTGTGCTCAGCTAGACTTCTTCTCCCTGCTCATGTGCCCCTGAACAATTTAGACCCTTCTGTCATTAAAGTTGTTGAAGGAGGATGGTCTCATCTTCTGTAACTTCTTCCAGCTGAGTAGGAATGTAGAGCTGTCCCTGCCTGTAGGTCATTCCTGGTCATTTGGGTGGCCTCTCTGTGTCAGAGTTGTGAAATGAAGAGGCTGCTGAGTTCAGGGGAGAAGTTGTCACTGGATCTTGCTGAGTGGAAAGGACCATCTGTCCTCTGGAAGTTACTGCAGTGAAGGGTTTCTGGTACCACCTGCAGAGACGGGGGTGGGCAGGGAACACAAAAGGATTAGAAGAATAAAGAGAAGGAGAATCCCCATGAGGAGTCCTTTGATAGTGGGTGAGAACCCTCTCCCAGGCCAAGAGTTGAGCCAATCCTTAAAGAGAGGGATACTTGGAAGTGAGGTTTTGAGCAGTGGTATCTGTTAGAAACCCAGAAATCTCTTTGTGATAGTGGGGAATGTGCCTACATCATTCTGTCTTTAGATTGGCATAAGCTCCACTTTGTGCAGCAGTTACAACATCTGAAGCCTTTGTGTTTTATAGAACTGCTTCATGCATTGGGATCATTCCTTTATTTCACTGAGAAATCCTGTTTGGGCTGACATGTAGGGCCTTGACTGTGTACTCTGTAAGGACTTCCCCATGCCACATGACATCCTCCAGTCCCAAAGAGTGACAAAGATGGAGGCTAGGTGTCCATGTCCATGAAACGGAGCACAGGTGCACCATTGCTTGAAATGGGGAAGGTTGGCAGGGTCGGTGATGGTTTTCATAATGCGCCCAGGCATCTAGGCCCACCCCAAGTGTCCGGTGGCCTCTGGAGCTTGGGGAAGCCATGGGCACAGGTTAGAGCTTCATGGGCATTGGGTCCCAGCTAGGTGCCTTTATCTAATCCTGAGTCTCATTGAGCCACAGTCAGGCTTTCAGGGGTTCCTCGGGTTTGGAGGGCCATTCTTGGAATGTGCAATCATTTCAGGCCCATGTTGGGTTGGCGGGTTAAGGCTTGGGAAGAAGAGACTTTTCTATAAATTGCTTCATGGGTGTAGAGGAGGAGGAAGGCCTTTTGGAGTCAAGATAAATACTTGTAAGACTTTTGCCAATTACAACCAACAGGTGGGCACTAGGATCTCTGCTTTGGGGGCAGATATGTTAGCTGACAGGCTTTGTCCTCAGCAGTCTTAGTTCGACTGCTGACAGCATACCTGGTTCTTCTTATCCCCTTTCCATGAAACTGTTGTCATTGTTAAAGCACCTGTCCTCTGCATTTTCGTAAGGGCATCTTCAGTCTGGTGGACATAAGAACCTTTCAAGAGTTATGAGCCATGGGCGTAGAGTGGTCAGGTCCAGGCCTAAGGGTAGCTGGATTTAAAGTTGGGCTGGTTTCCAGAGTTAGTTCAAGCATATCTCGAAATGTAAGCTGGTACTTGATAACTCAGCCTCCTATCATTGTTTGGTGGCCTTTGTTCTCTGTGATGCTCTGGAGCTAATGCCCAGTCCTTAGAGTCAGGGGCCATCCCCCTATGAATTGGGATGTTCTTTTCCCAGGAGGGCAGTTGGATGCTTAACTAAAGTCTTTGTTTGCCATTGTACCGGAATGGGGGGGGGGCTTCTTGGATCAGTAGGACTGGGAGGGAAGAACCCATTCCAAGAAGCCCTTTTTATTTTGAGGTCTCGCCTGAATATCCTCGTTAGTAGGAGTCACCAGTAAATGGGAGAAAACTTGTCCAGCAGATAAGGGTCTTTCCAAGTGCACCCTCCACTGCAGTTACAGGGACAGCTGGGTCCTTCATTGTCTCCATAAATCCCCAGAGAACCCTGTGGAGTGGTGTATGTTCTCTGGCTTTGCGGGAAAGTGTTCCTCATCCCAGCCCCATCCATTTGGTCAAGGTGCTAGATGAGTTCTACAGTCATGGCTGAATCAGTCACATGTTCCAGTTGTCGAATTAGCCCTGAGCCCATGGGGTCCTGGTAACCCCACAGAATAAGAAGCAAGGGGATTGCTTGTCCATGAGCTAATGTGGAGATGTTTCTGAAGATGACCTCAAGTTGTCTATCTTAGGTAAGCAACACATATGGAAAGGCCACCAGAGTTAGACTTGAACGTCCACAAAGATGGGTTTATAAAACCTACTTTTCCTCTTCAAAAGAGTGCTCCTTTCCAGAGACAGCCAGCTCAGGGATCATGTCCTTGGAATGCTAGTCCCACTTTATCCCACACGGTGTAATTATCAACTTAAGCTTAGCAAGCCTAGTGATCAATCATGGTGATCGTTTAGAATCTGCATCACTGGGACTTTTTTGAGGAATCTCTAATGGTTTTCTCTCTAGGCCAGAAGCCAAGGGAAGGGCTTGCCATCATACATGCCTGCAATACCTGTGGATTTGGGCACATTCCTCTTCTTGAGGTGCCCTGTATATCTGAGGTTCCTACACCTGCCAGAGAGTGACATTCTTTATGCTCCTGGCGAGGCGGTAGGGAAGTCTGGAAGCAAGGGGTCAGGCCAAACTTCCCAAAGGGCTTGATGGCTGCAGGTTTTCCGAAAGTCAGCCTTAGTTCCTTAAATCCCTTTGGTCCCATCTTAATCTCTGCCTAGCTCTCTCCATAGGACAGTCCCGTCCAAGACTTGATCAAATCACCCATGTTTCCAATGGTGCCCATTGGAGAAGAGATTCTTCTTGAACATAGGGAGATAGATTAGGGTTGCCTTGGGAGAAGAAATGCTTCCTGAGACTTTTGGACTTGGAGGGCTCAAGTAGAGCAAAACGTGCAATGATTTCACATACTTCCTAAGGAATGTTGGCCATTGTTGTTATGAACATTGGGGTACAGATGGCTGTTCTTTTCACTACATCTGTACCTTTGGGGTAAATACCCTGTAGTACAATTGTAGGGTATTAGGGAAGCTCTATTTTTAATTTCTTAAGGAATATCCACACTGTTCTCCAAATTGACTGAACCAACTTTCATTCCCACCAAAGGAATGTTGGATCCCATTTCTGTATGCCCTAGGTGTCTAGTATTGCCATCCTTGAGGCCCATGTTTTCAACAAGGTTCACTGGAGTGCTTGGAGCCCTAGTTCCTCTGCCATGATGTATGGGTCCTCCAGAAGTCGAGCTCAGATTAGGGACAACCTCTCCTCCCTACAACTTTTGCTGTTGCAAAACACACAGACTGAGCAGGGACCGATTTGTGGGGGTACTGCCAGTGTTGAGCCCAGCATTGGTCACGGTCAGGTGCATGGAAGCGACAGGGCCGGTTTAGGGGTGGCACAGCAGCTGTGATGGCTGCTGTCCCTAGAGTCGATTCCAGGGTTGTCAAGGGGCCCTGGCAGTCCCGCTTCTTCCTGCATCTGCCATGCTCTGCATGGTTGCTGGGGACTGGAGGGGACAGTGCGTGGAGGAGGAGGCCCTGCAGCAGACAGGGGAAAAGACCGGAAGTCTGCTGTGCCCCCCAGTCCCGGGGGGCCCAGTCTCCCTGGGCCCCCCTGGAATATTGTAGACCCAGATCATTGCCCCCTGGACTATTGTAGACCCAGATTGTTCCCTCCTGCTCCAAGTGTCAGTCATCAGCAGGGCTTCGGCAGCCAATTGTGGGTGTGGTGGCCGACTCAGAGGGTCTTATTGTCTTGTCCTCGGGGTTCCATTGCCGTCTTCTGGTGGGTTGCACAGAAGTGTTCTCTTTGTTTGGCCTGCTGAGGTCAGGTTCAAGAGAGTCATTCCTGCAGGGATGTTTCCTTGTGTTTTCATGCCGATTCTTCCTCTGGGACCAAATTGAAGCCACAAGAGGGGTCCCAGGGCCCTCCTGACTCCCTTTGTCTGAGAACCTCTGGAGACTCTGATGCTTTGGGGTCGTGGGAAGACTGTCTTGTGGTGCAGCTGTGGAGACAGCAGGTGGGATGGTATGAGATAGCAAGTGGCATGTGCCCTCGGGCAGGTCTTACCAGAGGGCTGTGGGATTTTGTGGGATGTGTCTTCTGAGGTGTTGAGGTAGAGGTTTCCCTGTAGAACCCATGTATGACATGAAGAAAGGGAAGTTTCCCATGGGCTCCATCAAGCTGAATGAAGGCTACACTCCCAGGGTTACTCAGGCCCCTTCCCTGACCGCTTGCTCCCTTACTGCCGGGTCCTCCTCCTCCTGGGCTGTCCCTTCCCCAGCCTCTCTTAGAGCCCTCAACATGTCCTTATCTATGGGGGAGTCTTTACCCACACGAGTGTTGCAGGTGGCGTGACAGAGAAGACATGCTCCAGAATCCCATGGGAAGTAAGTTTGCATGGGCCCCACACTGTGGGCAGGTGGTAGGCAATTTGGAAGCAGACAGTGTAGCCTTTCCCTGATGGGTCTTCCCTGTGGACTGAGGGATTAAAGAGAGTCTCTAGTATTTCAAACTCACATAGTGAAATGGTGCCATGAGGGGACCCGCTACCTCCCCTGCAGTGTCTTGGAGGCTCAGGGGACTGGAGGTGTTTGTCAAATCCTACAGGAGTGGCCAGCGTACATGACTCAGCCGGAGAATGGGGCCTACTCCATGCCCACAAGGATGCAGCGCTGGGAGGGGTGTGCTGACTTGCTCCTATGAGCCTGGGGGCCTGTCTTGTTTACTCATTTCTCAAGTGCCTGAAGTGGGAGATGGGGCCACCCCACCACTGTCTCTTCCCGACTAGTGTTGTTCGGGAGCAAGCCGTCTGATGACTTATGCAGGGTGGGAGGTTAAGACTTGGGTCATGCAGAGTGAGGGGTCAAGGGGTGTGGGGCCCTTTTCCAGAGGAGCACAGTGCATGGGCTGCCTGGGGTCCAGTTTCTCCAGGCAGCCAGTGCCCTCCCTCCAAGATCAGCAGCTCCTGGATGACATGCCCAACCACCACAGGGAGTTGCACAGATCAGGTGGAGGTTCCCCATGGAATGTTCTCAGGCTTCCTAGTGCCTGCAGGGACTGTGACCTTCCTCTCATCTCCTCTTTGTGGTCAGACACCAGGGCAGCACCCCGGGTTTTGTGTTGTTTCCCAAGGTGCCCACAACAAAGTCAGGGCAATGAGGGAGAGAATGTATCTATATTTGCCTGCCCCTTTTCCTGCCCAACTCACCCCATTCCCAAGTCCTTCTCCTCTTCTGCTTCATTTGTTGTTTCTGTCAAGTCCACAGAAGGGAAGCTTCTTGGAAGCTGAAAGCAAGAGCAGAAGGGGGGCATGAGCACAGATTCCCAGGCAGTGGAGATCCACGTGCAGACACCCAGGCCCAGCCTCCCTTCCTGAGGCCCCTGCAGCAGTGTAAGCTGTGCCCTGCCAACTCCCAGGTCTACTCCCTGCTCTGCTGTCCAGGGCTGCTTCCCAGACTCAGTGGTGAGTGGTTGGGTTAATGCTAGGAAAGGGCTAAGGAGGGCTACCCAGGGATTTCCTGCAGCAGTTCAGATGCAAAGCCTGATTGCCTACCAGAGATTAGGGCCTCCAGGGTGGGCGTCGTCAAAGCAGGGAAAGGGTAAGAGATGGGAGGAGGCACTTACGGACAGATGAGAGAGGAAGCCCAAGAGATGGAGGTGGAAATGAATTACAGGCGCAGTGTGGCTCCTTTTGTTAGAATCGTCGTCTTCAGTGGAATCCTCCTCCAGGTCAGAGAGCAGTGAGGATACTGGGGTGGCCGTGAGAGAGGACAAAGGGAAGTAAGTGGAGCTGAGGACCTCTGGCCTGCTGCTCTGGGGATGATGGGCTCTGCCCTTAGTTGGGTGGGGCCCCAGCTCTGAATCCTCCATGGCCTTCGTCACTTGATCTCCGCAGGCTGCAGGTGGGTCTCTGTTTGCCCACCTGCTCTTCCCCCCTTTGATTGTCTCCAAGACCCGGAAGAATGTCTGTGTGATCCTTTCCCTCCTGGAGGCCGTTACTCTCCCTAAGACTGCCTCTGCAGGACTTTGCCTTCCTCTTTTCTTGTTCCTCTCCCTCCCTGATCCCCTTCCTCCTCCTCCTCCCCTAGTGATGCTCGATGTCCTTCCTCGTGCCAAGGTCCACCACTCATAATATTGTCGAAGAGGGGGCAATCAAGGAAAGAAAGGAGATATCCTGGTTCCACGGAATCAACTCCCTGATCCCTCTGTGCTGGGAGCAGCTGTCATGAGTCAGATATTGCTGGGGAACTGCAGGGAGAGATGGGCCACCACCTCCCCATAGCCATGTCTGCCCGGGGACTGAGATGACCTTCCCAGGGACATGTTTCAAGCTAATACAGCACCCTCTCTTTCCATAAGTGTTACAGAGGTTGAATGGAAACAGGAGCACAGGAAATTCTCCCGGCACCCTCAGCTGTTCAGGGCAGCCCTGGAAAATGTCCAGCGGTGTGGTCACTGAATCAAAGGATTCCTACCAGAGCTCTTGCTGAGGCTGGAAGGGAATGGATGGGGCAGCTGTGTGTGTAGGGCCCTGGGCAGGCCTGAGGAACATTTGCAGTTTGGGCATGACTAGGGCTTGTGGAGCATGGCCAGGGCTTTGTGCAGGAGAGTTGGGTTTGTGGGAGGAGTTGTGACTCCCTGGCCCTCCTCACAAGAGGCTCTGTGCTATGCTTTGACGACAGCTGGTGAAAGGTTGAGTGGACCTGGGACAGCAAGTGTGTGAAGCAGCTCCAGAAGCCCTTTCACACAGGCTTGGAGGACCCTGGCTCATGACAGGAGGTCTCCAGGTTAGCTGCATGGGGGTATCCTTCCCTTGGGAACATGTCCACAGGTCAGACTCGGCTGGGGTGTGAAGGCTGGCAGAAGCTAAGTGCCACGAGAGCCTGTGTAGTGAACCCAGGGGAAGTTTGCTTTACCTTCTCCAGCTCTGGGATTCCCCTTGAAGGTACAGCAGCTTGGACAGAACCAGGAAGGTTTGGTAGTGGACATTATGAGGAAGTGACTTTACCTGTCTTCCACATCCTGGCTCCCAATAGAATGTAGTGTCCTGGTTCTTTTGCACAGGAGAGGGTGGTTGGGGCCGCCAAGTCATGACCATGACCAGGTATGGGCTTGTGTCATGAAAGACCCAGAATCTATTGTGCAACATTCCCGAGAGGCCATGAGCAAAGAGACCAAGCTTTAACATGTGGCAGCAGCAAAGGGAGGCAAGAGCAGGTTTGATGGGAAAGATCCTTAAACTAGCCGCCCAAGAAGTTGAGTGGTGATGACAAACCCAGCCTACCCTAAAGGCCCGTGGACACAATATCTGTTCTTTTCATTCAGAAACTATGAAATGAGCAAATCATGCCTGTTGCCAATGCATCCCTTTCCTTGGTGGTTTTTTATCCACCTTCTTCTTTCTCCAGAGTGGCACGGGCTATGCCATGTTCCCAGGCGCCCTGTCCCACTGTTCCCTTTCTCTGTGCCATTTCCTACCTGAAGAGACTTTGTCCTCACTGATGGAGCCATCGATGCTCTCTACACGCAGATCTGTAGGAACGGAAACAGGAGCAATGCTGTTAGGAGAGACTGCCTCATCCCTCTTTCCAGTTCTTTGAGATGTCTATGGGCCATGCAGCACCTGCCTGACCTTTTGCTGCACTGTCAGAGGTTCACGGGGCTGGTAGAGACAGAGCCCTTCGAGGAGACAGGGATTTGAGTTTCATCCCCTCTAATGAGACCAGGATGATGCAGCAGTCACCTCAGTGCCAGTTCTGCATGCCCATGACCTCTCTCTCCTCCCAATGCAACCATCTAAAACTCCAGTCATTATGGGACTCTTGACATGTGGCTAGTGGGAGTGAGCAACTGGACATTTTATTTTCCTTGATGATTTCCCTATAGTCCATCTATATAATAAATGACTGTATAAAATGGATACTAGATAGACTCTTTCCTGGTTAGCTCAGCGTTAGAAACCAACCAGGAGCAAGAGACAAGCCTTGTTCTCCTGCATATTTCTCCAGACTTAGTGGCTGGCCTGACAGGGCCGTTGATATGTAAGATGTTCCCGGGCTCACACATCCACCAGGCACTGTTGGAGGTCTTTGGACTCTAAGTGATTAAGGTGAACCTGCAGTTCCTAGAATAAATGGTGAACAGATTCAGTGTAGCACTGACCAAAAACACAATGTGATGTTCTCGAAACAGAAACTGCTAAAATAGATATGGAACCACAAAGAACACAAGGAGTCAAAATGTTTCTGAATATGAAGAAGAAGGTGGTGGGTCCCTAGAAGCTGAACTTCCAATACCATGGATCACTCCCCTGAGCCAACAGGATGGTGCTGGCATAAAAATAGGCAGGGGCACGTGGGAGCAAAGTATAAATGCTGTAATAAATGCGCTCATCTTGGCATCATGATGCTTGACAAAAGGACCGCCTAGAAAAAGCATCCTCTTCTAAAACAGCAAACAGAATGAAAAGGCAGCCCATAGATTGGAGACACCATTTGCAATCCTTATTTCAGAAAAGGGGTGTTGACTGACAAAACAGGAAAACAACAAACAAAACAAAAACAAAAATAGAAGAACGGGATTTCACCAAATGAAAGAATCGAGAAAAAGACTTGAATAGACTGTGCTGCAAAGGGAATGAATGTCTGGCCAAATAGAAGTATGAAAAGATGCTCAACATAAGGCATTGTGATGGCACTGCAAATTAAAGGATGCTGAGCTGTGGCATTGTCTGTTAGGGTAGCACATACCCAAACCAGGAATTCAAGCCCAAAACCCATGTAGGAAGGATGCAGAAAATTTGAGACTTTGTATGCAATTAGTGGAATGCAGAACGGTGTAACTACCCTGAAAAAGCCTGTTGAGCTTCCTCAGGGAGCTGTATCCCGCACATGCGAGTGAGGAAAAGAGATGTCGGAAAATCAGATTCTGTTCAAATACGTGTTTCTCACGGGAGAAATTCTTGTTTGCTGCCAAAGAACCCTGAAACCCTGATTTCATTCTGTTTCTACTCCCAGGCACCGAACTCCCTTGACTTGTTTATTAGCCCAAACCTTCCAAATAAAACAAGCCCCTCTTGCACAGACAGATGGCCAGGGAAATGTGTAGTGATTGTCCTGTCACACCTGTTGAGGTTTGAGGCTCTCTTTCGCCACTTTGCAATGCACAGAGAACCCCTCGTTCCTGCATGGAGGGTGCCCAGGTCCCCACAGTGATGCTCCTTCCCTGAAGACGACCTCATTTCTCATTTGATAGGCCACCTTTTGGGCCCACCTCAGATAGCCCCAGCTAGGACCAGTGGTGGGTGTGTGATCTCACCTGGGAGAAGGCCAGTTTAATTCTTAGACACATTATCTGCAGGGAAATGGTAGATCTGCACGGAGAAACATGGAATGAATTGGCCCCATCTATTCCTGGCCACTGCTCCTTTGTCAGTGTCCTACCCGAATGGGCTGTTGCACGAGGCTGCCCCAGAAGCCGCCCGCAGAAGGAAGGAGTCTGTCCCAGCACTCAGTGATTCCAGTGAGCTTGGGAAGATGCATCGTGTGGCCTCTGATGCAGAGACGTATGTGTGAGTAAAGTGTCAAGAGGGAGGTACTGTGACTATTCATGCCTGAGACGTACCATGATATGAGAGACCCATGGACATTGACTCAGTAACAGGGATTGGGAAAGACACACTTGTGTCTTTGGGGCACAGTTTTCCCCTTCCTAGTTAGCGACGGGATCTGTTTTCTAGGGGAATTGATGCGTATTTGCAAGGAAAGAAAATACATTTTAATTGTAGATATTGAAGAGTTTTCACATACATGGACGTTCATGACGTGATGGTGATGGGAAACTTCCCTGAGAAAATGGACACCATTAATCACCATGTGGAAGGGAACAGAGACATACGAGAACATACCATTCACCCAAAGGACACACACACCAACCCTGAGAATCATAGCACATGGGTTCTCATGGAAACACACTCCTGCCCAGCACCCAATCCTATAGCACCTAAGACCAGCACAGTAGCTTCTGGGGACAGGGTCGTGAGACCTCAGATCTCGGTCTGGAATATGACCCTTAGTCCCCTTGTACCAGGTTTTGGATTCTGGGTGGCTCTCAAGATGGAGCCTGCAAGGAGTCCAGGTTACTCCAAACCAATGAGTGGCTCTAGAGTACAGCATACTTACCACTCTCCCTTTCCAGCAGGGCCACTTGCGATCTCAGAAAAGAAAATATTATGGACATCAAATCATGCCTTTTCCTGTGTGCACAGCTCTTTTGTTCTCTTGGTGATGGGCAGGGCCATGATTAGTGATATGTAATCCACCTAGAGGTTGCATGTCCTGGATCCATTGGAAAAAACAGGTGCCAAGGCGGTGTAAGTAGTACCCATGACAAAGCTCACTACACTGTTGGGACTCTAACAGAACCTGCTCTTTCCTGCAGGGTCTTTGGAATTGGGTATCCATTGGTAACAGACTCTCCCTCAATGATCTCCCCAACAAGGACGTTTTACATATTGAGGTGTTTGGATCTGATTTTGAGTATAAGAGAAACAAGGGATGCTGTATCTCACAAGAAGAAAGTCTAACTTACAACCTTGGTGAAAAATGCGGCCTCTCACTCTGTGCTGTCCACGTCAAGGCCATCACACAGGCTAGCCAGGGGATCTAGGTAGATACACTCAGAGAGTTTTGGGACACCCACGGGGCTCTTCGGGAATCGCTCAGGGAGCTTTGCTTGGTGTGCACGTGTGGACAAGTCTGTGGAGCTGGGGAGCTAATCAGTATGGACTGAGCAGCAATTGGGCCTTCCTGGATGGAGGATGAAAGGTCCTGGAGAGGAGTAGGGACGGGATTAGAAACTCTGCCTCCTATTGGACCTATAGAGCCTGGAGTAGCTGTGAAATAGTCCATCTTCAAGGCACACCTACTGCCTGCACCCAAACCTGCACCACCTAAGAGCAGCAGAGTAGTTTCCGAGGACAGGGCCATGAGGCCATGGGTCTTTCCCCAGAAAATTCCTTCCTGTTACTCCGACCCTTATTCTCAGTCCTGCAGGACCTGGAATCAGGGTGGTTCTCATCATGGAGCCTTCAAGGAAGCCCCACCTTTCCACTTGTCTAGGTTGTTGCGAACAAGTGAGTGACTCTAGAGTACAGAATACTTGCCGCTGTCTCCTTCCAGCAGGGACACCTGTGATTTCAGAAAATAAAACAGTATGAACATCAAATCAGGCTTTGTCCTGTTTGCATGGCTCTTGTGTTCCCTGGGGGATGGGAGAAAACCAGATGGGGAAGTGTGCTAGAGGCCCATGAACCCCAAAGTATGAGGAGAGCAAACTGAGTCCTGCACAAATGTGCCCAGTCTTCCTACAGGTACCATGTTCCGGGTCCCACTGGACAAAATAGGTGGCAAGGAGGAATAGTTGCTACACATACCAAAGCTCACTGCCCTACAGATGGTAGATGATACTGCGGTGGTTGTCCCCCCGCCCCGGCAATGTCTTTGGGATTAGATAGCATTTGGGAACAGATTCTCACTCAAACTTCTCCCTACCCTGTAAATTGTGCATGCTGAGATTTTTGTATGTAATTTTGATTTAAAAAACCAGAAGAATTTTGTGTCCCACAAAGAAAGGCCAACGTACCACCCTGGTGAAAAATAGGGCATCTTCCTCGATTTTTCCTGTGGAACTTTCACCTGCCTGTCCATCCAGCAAAGCTAGGGAGAGATACACAGAATGGTCAGTCCACTGGTGGGGCTCAGCAGGAAGAGCTCAGGGAGGTTAGATTGGGGCGGGCAAGCACGGTAGTGTATGGAGACCTTGGGTTAAATGGGTATGGACTGAGCAAGCTGCTGCTGGATCAAGAAAGGTCAGGATAAGGAATCCATGAAAATCCTTGAGGAGAACACAGGTAGCAACCTCTTCGATCTCAGGGGCAGAAACTTCTTCCTAGGAACATCGCCAAAGGCAAGGGAAGCAAGGGCAAAAAAGAACTATTGGGATTTCATCAAGATCAGAAGCTTTTGCACAGCAAAGGAAACAGTTAACAAAACCAAAAAGACAACTGACAGAAGGGGAGAAGATATTTGCAAACAATATATCAGATAAAGGGCTAGTGTCCAAAATCTATAAAGAACTTAGCAAACTCAACACCCAAAGAATAAAAATTCCAATCAAGAAATGGGCAGAAGACATGAACAGACATTTCTGCAAAGAAGACATCCAGATGGCCAACAGACACATGAAAAAGTGCTTCACATCACTTGGCATCAGGGTAATACAAATCAAAACCACAATGAGATATCACTTCACACCAGTCAGAATGGCTAAAATTAACAAGTCAGGAAATGACAGATGCTGGCGAGGATGCAGAGAAAGGGGAACACTCCTACACTGTTGGTGGGAATGCAAGCTGGTGCAACCACTCTGGAAAACAGCATGGAGGTTCCTCAAAATGTTGAAAATAGAACTATCCTATGACCCAGCAATTGCACTACTGGGTATTTACCCTAAAGATACAAACGTAGTGATCTGAAGGGGCACGTGCACCCAAATGTTTATAGCAGCAATGTCTATAATAGCCAAACTATGGAAAGAACCTAGATGTCCATCAACAGATGAGTGGATAAAGAAGATGTGGTATATATACACAATGGAATACTATGCAGCCATCAAAAGAAATGAAATCTTGCCATTTGAGATGAAGTGGATGGAACTAGAGGGTATCATGCTTAGCGAAATAAGTAATTCGGAGAAAGACAACTATCATATGATCTCCCGGATATGAGGAAGTGGAGATGCAACATTGGGGGGTTAAGGGCGTAGGAGAAGAATAAATGAAAGAAGATGGGATTTGGAGGGAGACAAACCATAAATGACTCTTAATCTCACAAAACAAACTGAGGGTTTCTGGGGGTGGGAGTTGGGAGAGGGAGGTGGGGTTATGGACATTGGGGAGGGTATGTGCTATGGTCAGTGCTGTGAAGTGTGTAAACCTGGTGATTCACAGACCTGTACCCCTGGGGATTAAAATATATGTTTATAAAAAAATAAAATTATTATTAAAAAAAATATATATATAAAAAATAAATTAAAAAAAAAAGAAACGTCAGGAGAAGGAGCAGGAATGGAGAGAGAAACATGGACTGCAAACTTTAGCTACAGGGAATTGAATCAGGGTGACCTCTTCAATACAAAAGAAGGTAAACACTAATGTGCATGCTATGTTTTACTGACAGGCAAGTTCCTCCAACCAGAGACTGTGTCGTCGTCATTGTCAAGAACATTTCTTGGCCAGGACCAATCTATGCCGCTCCTACCTATCTCTCACCTCTTCTAGGAGACTGTATTTCTTCAGAAGAACACTGTGTGGCAGGGTTGCATTAGATGCAATCACAAGTACGCTAGAGGTTTATATTTGTTCCTGAGTCATGCATGGTCAGGAAAACCAAAGACACAGGATTTCTTGGTACTGACATCTGCGCATTCCAATGGAGTCCCCATCCACAAAGTGCTGATTCTTCAAAGTCTTCCTTTCCTGTGGAATATGGGTGTGTCCTTCAAGACAGCAGGAGCTGGTTTTCCAGGAGGCCCCCCACCAGGAACTGGCAAGTTCATTAGGGAGCGGAGGCCAGGCTAGAAAAGGGCACTCTCTAAACTGACCATGTAGCAGATTGTCAGGAAGTTTGATCATGCAAAAGCTAATTATGCTTTTCTGGCAGTTGCCATTTGCCAGTGAGCCTTCACTCTGTGCATTCAAGCTGTGAGCATTTTTCTAAGGCTGATGATGATGTTTTGGTAGACTAAAGTAGCTTCTGATTCTTTTTTGTTTTGACCCTGTCTTAGAAGTGTCCCCAGCTAGGAAAGATGTGGGCCCCTTCCTTTATCTCCATCCCTGTCTGAGGAAAGGGAATCTTAAGCAACCCTCCTGCTGTAGCTGTGGTCAGCGAGGAATGTGGTCTCCTAGGGGGCTGTGCACAGCGGGGATGAAGTATGTTTGGCTTTGAAACATTGACCCGTGCACTGAACTTCATTAAGTGGGAGATGTCTTCTGATAAAACGCACACACTCATCACATCCACATGCCCAATCCCGTCGCTTTGACCCACACAAAAACAAGCCCCAACTTTCAGACACACCAAGCACACCACCTGAATGACCTATTGGTTTGCAGCACTGTAGAACAGGGTCCTGGTTTTCTACAGGACACTCTGTTTGTTCAGTCCACCCCAGCCTCCATTCCCAGCAGGAACTCAGAATGGGGGAAGCACTCAAGACCAAAGGAGGAGAGAATACCCTACCTTGTTCTTCAGCTTGATCTGTCTCCCAAGAGTGACTGATGAGGGAAAATGTACATGGGCCATTCTGGTTGCTGCCTCCTGCAGTTGGAGAAAGGGAAACCCAGTGAGGATCGCAGCACCCTGTGCATGCCATGTGCACACACCTCTGTGCCCTTGGTGTTGTAAGCAAGCTAGATGGGATGTAATCATTGAGTTTATGATCCAGAGAAGGAGAAAATGACCTCGAGAAAAGGCTCCAGCTTGGAATGGCAAATCTCCCAACTCCATTTTCTTCAGCAACTCATTTCAAAGCTATTTTCCATAGACAGAATGACCTCCTGGGAAATGCTCATGACCATACATTGCGAAGGAATGGTGGTGATGTTTTCTCAGTGCCCGTCTAAATACGGTGTCTGTTAATGGCATAAACTCGCTGCAGACTCTCAGCACCAAGGAAATTGTTTCTGCCTTCTGTCATGTACATGCTCAGATGTTCATGGAAAGAGAAATCAAACACTGGTTGTCCTTCAGAAGCACAAAATGACTTTACTGAAGTGACCAAGCAGCACAGACTTAGAAGCTTCTGCCTTCACTTCAGGACCTGATCCTAGGGTTCTGGGATGGAGCCCCACATTGAGCACCCTGCTCAAAAGGGGAGCCTGCTTCTTCCTCTCCCTCTGCTACTCCCCCTGCTTGCACTCTCATGCACTCTGTGTCCCTCTCTCTCCTTCTCTGTCTTTCTGTCTTTCAAATAAATAAAATCTTGAAGAAAAATGAGTTTACCTGAGGGAGAGTCAGAGTTTCTTCCTCTGCCCTCAAAATGGGTAGCTCTTCCATCAGGTCCTTATGGGGAGCTAGGAGGATACAGAACCACTGTGAGGACACTGGTGTTGCTGCTCAGGAAGTAGGCAGGGAGTTTGGATGGATGAGGACAGGAGGCGAGTGTGTGCGTGTGGGTGCATAGGAGGTATGGATCGCACTGCTTCCTGGCCTTCTCCTTGGTGCAGAGAGGAAGGGATGGGAGAGAAGTATGAAGGAAATGAGAAGAGGGTTTTTGTCTTTCTAGCTAAAGTGAGCCCGATCAAAGCCAAATGCTCAGCCCAATACATGTGAACCCTAACCTGGCTTCTGTGTGAGGAATGAGTCCCATAACCTCTCCTGACTGACATGCCACTAAGGTGTCACACGCTTCTTCTTTGGAAATCAGTTCTGGCCCCAAGACCCCTATATGCTGTGACTATAAGCATCATGTCTCTGTAAGATTATGCATGACAAAAAAAAGCAGCTTTGCTTGCCGGGCTGAATTCAACCCTCAGAAAAGAAGCCTAGTAGTTGTCTTCCTCATCATTTGTCCTCAGAAAATCCCATGTACAACGCTGGAGAACACTGACATTGTAGCTTACATAATCAGCTGGCACCGTCAATGAGTTTGATAGATTCCTTCCATTATTCTTGAGCTATCCTGTGTGTGTGTGTGTGTTTCCCATGAAGACAGTGGATGTCCAAACCCTCCCAGGTGTTCTGACCAGTGGGAATTTCCTTAGACAGAGGAGTCTCGGAGTGTGTACTGACAGTCTGTAGGCCAGCTTTGCAGGAGATTGGCCCCGGGGGTGTTGGGTCCAAAGCATCCAACTAAGCTTGACCTTGATTCCCTATTTGCCAGTGGTGTGTGAGTGTGTGCTTAGAGAATATGAACCTTCCTGGAGCTTACAGAAATCTTATCAAGTACACTAAATTACCTCCGGGATGCTTTTCTGCCACTGGTCTTGTGTATACATTGAGACTGGCTATGACCAATGTTGCCATGTTCTGTCGTCCCCGGGTGCACACCTTTTCCAACATTGTGGGCTTGAGCACAAGGATGTGGCTTTTCTCTGTGCACTTGAATCCAGGGACCAGGCTATAATCTTCAACATGGGCTTCTATCCTTGCCCTGGCTTCTGTGACCTTGGGGGCCACTGTGTCATGGTGGGTCCTATCAGGGACCTTCGTAGAATCTAGGTTTTTGAGTGTGTGCACAGATGCTGGTGGCCCTTTGCTAGCTAGAACCTATGGTACATCATGACCCCTGGCTGAGGGACTAACACAGGTACATAGGCCAGAGCAAATTTCAGATTGAAACCTGAGCTCAAATCTTGCCTTTCCAAGAAGAAGGTCAAGGGTTTGGATCATTCATCTCCACACCATGCCCGTCTCAGGAAAGCAAAGGGAAATGTCCTCCATGTACAGTTGTGGTGAGCAGAGGAAGGAGTATGTAAAGTGTTCCAGGGTGATGAGAGTGTTTTGGGAAGGTGACAATCTGATTGTGATGGAAGTGTGAGAAATATCTCCTGAGAAAGGCACACATTCATGTTCACAAGCATAACACATAGACACACACAGACAGACACACAACCATGCAGCCACACATACAGGGCCTTCATCCCATGTGTACACAAACCACCCCTTCCCTATTTTAGGGTTTTACCAGGCCCTCTTCAACGTGGTCACCGTGCCTCACTGGACAGTCTCGGGCAGTATCCCTGAACCCCCATTTTTTGTTGGAACCCAGAATCAGGGGGCAGACTGCTTTTTCACCTAGATTTCCTCCCAGAGCCCGAAGTTGATAAATATGTACAGCTGTCATTCATCCCAGTGTCTACCTGCGATTGAGGGAAAGGAAACACAGTGAGGATCCCAGCATCCTGTCCGCTGTTGGGCCAGCCCTTTGGTTTGGGGAGTACTTCAGGCAGTTAATTGGATGAGGTCCCGTGGTTGAGTCCATGTCCCCCCACCCGAGTTGAAGAGGACAGTTTGAATGATGCTGGAGCTGTTCATGGCAGATATCCGAAGTCCATTCTGATCAACAGATAGAACGTTCTTTTTCAAGGAGAAACCTTTTCTGCTGAAGAAGGTGTTTGATCCCATCAAGTTTGTAACTGAGATTGTCCTGTGTCATCACCCTTTTTGGGCCCACTGTGAGTAAGAGGTCGGACTCAGCATTCGTCCATGAGGGGAGACTGCTGCCCCCTCTCCCTGGAGGTAAAGTGCCAGATTATCATTCTCCATTGATGGAAGAAATCAAGGAAGGAACATTTCTGTCTCTGAGAAAGAGAGGCGAGCCTACCTCAGGGATAGTTGGGGTGTCTTCCTCTGTCCAGCCCCTAGGAAGCTCCTTGGACCGGTCCTCCACAGGGTCTAGGGAAACCCAGTGGAGCTGTCAGGACATTAGCTGAGCTACTCAGGAATGACTCGGGAAGTTAACTCTGATTGATGTGGATGCGGGGCTAGAGTGAATGGATGTGAAGAGTGACCAAGAAAGGCCTGGCGTGCTGCTGGGCCAACGTCTTTGGTGTGCATACAAACACAGAGGAGGGGAGCAAAATGGAAAAGGGAAACAGTGCCTTGGATTTCAAACGGAGGGGATGTCATTGGTGGGAACTCATCAGTGTCCATCTGGGAAACACTCAAGGCACCCTGGGTTACAGGGTGCAGTCCCCTGAGTCCTCCTGCCCACTGTGAATCCAAGCCAGCTTGCCACTTCTTCACCTCATCATAGGGTCTGTTCAGCTGTCTTCCCTGCATCTCTGCTGTGACCCTATCATCCTCTATTGCCTTAGAGTACTGGGTTTTTCGGTGATGGAATCTAAATAATGTGGACGGTTGTATTCATTAGTATGCGTATGTTCAGTGACACTGCTCACATCCCTGATGCTTTGTAGACAGCACTGCCATCTATGGGGAAAACATTGCCATCCTATCTCATGAAACCTCTGTACTCGTGATGACATAATCGGCCCTCCCCTTTCCTCCCTGAACTGTCCTTTCCACATTCTGGGTCTATGAATGTCCCTACTCTAGTGTCGTCAAAACCTGGGATTGTGTAATGTACCTCTTTCCTTGTGTGCTTGCTCTCAAAATGTGCGTTTAGGTTTCCAATGTCCGTCTATTTCCTGAAATATTGGAAACCTCTGTTTCTTCTTATGCCTGAATAGTACTCCATGTTGTGTGTGGATGCCATTTAATGTGTCCTTTCCTCCCATGATGGATTTGGGGGCTGTTCCTGTCTATGGCTATTTGGAATCCAGCTGTCTTAGACACTAGTGCGCAGATTTCTCTCTGTTTCCAGAATGAGAAGACATCACTAATGCATTGGCCCAATTTGTAGAATGATGAACACATGGAATATACTGGGTACTTTAGTTCCCCAAATGTTGTGAGGTCGTTTTGTTCCTTTGAAGGTACATAGCACACCCATGTAAGATGTGGCTAATGGGTGGAAGTTCGGGGGGTGGGGGAGATCGTGAAACCTCCTGTTGTATTCTGTTCCATTTTTGTGTTCAGCGTTACTGGTGGAAAATGTAGTCTCTTCCTTCCTACACTTCTAAGAACCATGTTTCCTGGAGAGAGCTATATGGACCGTTGTTCCAGAAAAACCTAAGATCCATGCCTTCAGCTAGTAGACACTTTTTCTGTGCCCCTTGGATCCAGTTTGAATGAGAATTTCATCTTGAATTCTGGACTTAATGGTGATGGAGAGCATAGAGGGAAACTGCTACCAGTGAAATCAGAGGAAATTGTGTCTCAGCAGTTTTGAAAGCTTCGGTTATGTCTGTGCTACTGAAAGAAAGAATGCATCTCCAATCAACGTAATGAGTCAATCTACAAGGTACCTTCCTCAGTGTCCCCGATGGTGTAAACCTGATCGTGGAGGGGGAACCGGACTTTCTTCTTGGGTGGTCGTGGAGGGGCCGGTGTGGTTGTGGGCGGTTCCACATCCTCAGGGGGAAGCTCCACACAGATTACTGGGAGACCATAGAAATAGAGAGCAGTGTCAGCATCTGGTTGTCAGAAGACCATGGGGGATTCGACATTCTTTACTTCTAGTCCAACCGTCTCCTGTCCCTTCTCAACAGCTGCCCAGCAGGCATTCCTCCCTCCAGGTGGGACTTAGGAAGAGGTCCCCGTGTACTTTGCTCTGAATTCCGCCCCCTCCCTCACCCACAGGTTCTGTGGGCAATGGCTTGTATTTAGCAGAGACATTACAGAAATGCAGCAAAGTGCCATGAGCACAGCTGATGGCCTGGATTCACATCCCATAGAGCAGCCACACCTACCTAAGAGAGTTCCCGAGAACCCTCTGTGCCCCGTTTCTCTGCCCTCTAGCCTACACGTTAGTGTGCCATCACAGTGTCCCAAGTGATTGAGTACAAGGAGCGCCTGGGACCTAGGAAAGGATGGGATGCTTTCTAGTTGCTCACTGGGTGTTGAGGATTGGACTGCCTACAGAATCAGCTAGACCGCTGGCTGTGGGTGAATCCAGACATAGGACTTGGCATGGCTTCACTTCATGGGAGGATGGAAGCCACTTCTTTATCCTTCACATGAGAACAACACTTTACAGCCAGCAGAGAATCTGTGTCCCTTTCTCCTGTCCTCCCCACAGCAGCACTGATGGGAGTGGCAACAGGCTGGAATCCCCATTTGACAGTGGAGGGCACTGAAATGTAGGGTGATGAAGTTACTGTACAGAGTTGCCACCCTGATGAGTGATGGGTCTCGGAAATTAATGTCATTGTTTCCCTGTGGATGGGGATCCCTGAGCCCCTGACACCCACCCAGGGCCCCTAAGAAAAAGTCCTGAACCCCTGAATCAAGAGCTGCCCTCACAAATTCAAATGCCCCTGTGCCAGTGTTTCTGTAGGGGAGAGTGAGTGCCACAAGACCAGACTCAGTCCTCAGTCACCTCTGTGTTTGGGGCCCTGACATAAAATAGGAGGCTATTTCTTCCAGATGGAGCCCTAATGAAGGACCAGGAACATGTAGCATTGGCCATGTTCCCTCACCTCTGCAAGGTCAGCACAGTCACCCATGGCCTTCCTGAAGGCCAATTGAAGGCTACTGGTGTTTTGCTTGACTCCCAAGCTGAATCAAACTCCCAACCATCGCATAGGACCCCACCGAGTATTTGCTAGCCATCCACACCCAATAGTCACACTTTGACCCTGCCTAGAACTCCCTTGCCTTGAGCTGGCCAATCCCGAGGAGCAGTTCATGTACGAATGAACATGGAGGTGGCCACGTGGGCTGGGGATGGTTGGTTTCAGGAAGAAGATGAAGCTGAATGCCCTGCTCTTGATGTGAGGACAGTTCTGAGGAGCTTGTATGGAAGTGAGGTTACCTTGGCTGGAGTGAGTTCCTCCCTACTCTCTCATTCTTCCCCAATATCCCCTGTCTACTCTCAGGTTTCTTGATCCCCTCTGGAGACTGTACGTTTAGGAGACAGTCTCCTGTCTCCCTACATAGGCCGGGCCTTGAGAACCAAGCCCAGAAGTATCTTTGAGACCAACAGACAGGCCACTGTGCAGCTGCCGTGTGTTCTTTCCACGCACATGGTGACACGGCCAATCCCCATCCACGCCCAGGTATCAAGCAGATGGCCCATGAAACCCTCCACATCAACCCATGAAAACACCCTGATATCTTCCAGTGTCTCTTCTTCTAAAAACAGCTGCATTTCGACTGCTGACTCTTCCTCTCCGATTTTGTCATGTCCATTGAGAAGAGGTGAACGGCAATTCGTTCCCCTCAAATGTGTTGCCTGGGTCGCATCAAGATTCTCCTGATCCAGGGACAACAGTGTGGCTTGTTACCTGTGTGTGTTCACTGTATGACTGTGTCCAAAATTGGCATTCAGAAGTAGTACGGTTTTCTGAACTTAGAAGTTACTAATGGAAGGCAGCTTCCCCACGAAATCCCAATGAAATAACCCAGAAAAACTAACAAATACAGGCATTGAACCAGAAGTAGAAATCAGAGGATGGAAAGGAAAAGCCAAAGAGAAGAAGCCAGTCTCTGTAAAAGTGAGGCAGCCAACCTGAGAGAAGAGAACTGAGAAAATCTATAGACACACACCTGTAGAACAGCAGTTGAGATTTCCCATCGAGGGGACCTTTACACCTGTTCACCAAACTGCAAGTGGCTCAGCTCACAGAGTGACAGTTGAAATGGAAGGATGCGTGCGTGTCATCAGGTCACCATGGTGATGGTTTATGACAAAACTCTCAAAGTGAAGGCATCCCTGCACACTGTGGGGTCATGGAGGGAAGTGGGTTGGGGAGGGGTAGATGGATGATGGGCATTGAAGAAGGCATTTGTGATCAGAACTGAGTGTTGGAGATGTGATGAATCCCTGAATTCTACTGCAGAAGGCAATACTGGACTGTAAGTTAACTAAATACATTTTTTTACATTAAAAAAAAAAAAAGATATTCCTGAGGGCACAAAGGAGACTTAAATGTTCGTCATCTGCTACTCTGGAAAACTCCTATTTATACGAGATTGTTTCACAAAGTCTCTCTAGGAGTTCTTGGGTGGCTCAGTGGGTTAAGCATTGGCTATTGGCTCAGGACCTGCTCTTGGAATGTGGTATCAAACCTAGCTTCAGGCTCTCTGATCAGGGGGAGTGCTTCTCCCTCTGCCCCTCACCCAAGTCACGCCTCCTGTGTCAAATAAATAAAATATGTTAAAAAAAAAGGTGCTTCCTGAGGGGCTCCCCTCCCCAGGAAGGCTCTGTGTTCCTTCCAGGAGCCCCTTGGAGCCAAGGGTGACAGTTACTAATATTATCTGTGGGGCAGACTGCCTGAGCCATGAGCTAAGGATACAAACTTATGTCTTTCATTTTTCAGTGAGTTGCATTAATTTGGATCCCAAGGTGCCCTTTCTGCAGGGGACAGAGAGATACTCTTTCAAAACACTGGATTCTCCTTGCGTGTCTTATTTTAAAGGCCCTTAGTGCACTGACCTCCCTCTTGCCTGACACCCAAACTCCATTTCCGGTCTGCAGAGAGGGTCTCCCTTTGTGGACAGCGAGTCGTCTCCACCACTGGATGGCACCTCCGGGGCCTGCATACATGGCATGCATATGTGGTGTCCCTGCATGGACACAGAGGATGAGTCAGATGACAGCTGGGTAGGACCCTCTTGGCAGCCGAGGTCAGTCTGTGCACTCTGGAGTGTTTGGACCTAAAACCTCTCTGCTGGCTTCACCCCTTATCTTTGTACTCCCTGGAGCTTGGCATGCAGGGGGCCACATCCATTGTAAGTCCCTGTGGGCCTGGCCACTGCCGTGTAGTCTCTTGGAAAGTGACAATTCAGAACTCCTTGGCAACAACCCGGGGGATATAGGTATTTACAGGCAGAAAATATAACGTGATTTCTTTAAAATAATTTCTACCTGGGGCACCTGGGTTTCTCAGTCACTTAAGCAGTTGCCTTCGACTCAGATCTAGGCCCTGGGATCCAGCCTGTGTCGAGCTCCCTGCTCAAGTGAGGAGCACCTGCTTCTCCCTCTGTCCCGGCCTGTCACTCTGCCTGCTTGGGAGCTCTGTATCTCTGCCAAAGAAGTGAGTAAAATCGTTACAAAATAAACAAGTTAATAAAAATGAAACGTAAATGAAGGTATTTTATGAGTTCTGCAACATAATACGATGGAAAGGGGGAACAAAACCAAACTAGTAACAGCATATATTTATACATGACAATACAATCGTCATGCTGCTTCAGGTAACTCAATTATACCCTTTTATCGAATTGATATCTAGATAGAATATTTTTCTGGTACAGTTTTGGAAAACTTTCTTAATATTATAAAAATATGTACTTTAAAAAAATTAAGTTTTGAATAATATCAAGTAATCTCCGTCATTTTGGCAAATGTCAGGTAACAATTAATTGGAGTTTACGACTTGGCGAGGGTTTCCTTGGTGGTGGTGGTGTGAAGACAAGTGTAGCTATTTAGAGTACCTTAGAGACTACGATGGAGGAAATTGGATGGATTTCTGACGTTCTGTCAAAATAGACATTTTTTTAAAGATTTTACTTATTTATTTGACAGACAGAAATCACAAGTAGGCAGAGGCAGGCAGAGAGAGAGGAGGAAGCAGGGTCCCTTTGGAGCAGAGAGCCCAATGTGGGGCTCAATCCCAAGACCCTGAGATCATGATCTGAGTTGAAGGCAGAGGCTTTAACCCACTGAGCCACCGAAGCACGCCCAAAATAGACATTTTGTTTCCGACAACTGGGGCTGGTTCTTTGGAAAGAATTTTTCAAAAAAGACTGAATTGGAAACCCATTGATTTCAGGAATCTGAATTTAAGGTGAGGTGTTGGAGGCTATGACATGGTTGGAGTCATGGATCAAACCAGGCCCTGACTTGTGTCTCCTTTAAAGTCCCGACAACTTGACAAGAGGTTAAGGATGGAAAAGTTGAGTAACACTGAGAAATGATCTGTGCTATGTGTCATGTGCTTGCCTACGTGACTTCCCACACACTCTCCCTATAGAAGGGAACAATGTGGTCAGGGTAATGAGTTCTTAGTTGGTCCTTGTCATTCCTGTACCTCCCATAACCCACTCCCTGGTTGATTGTCTTACTAATGGCTTAGCCAAGACTACTTGGCATCACGAGGTTTGCTTGTAGTTAATATAAACTTGTTATAGACACTTGCGGTCATCTGACTAGATACTGATGTATTACTCCTCCTATTGTGGTCTGCCTTATAAATGATTATAAAATGTGGACTAAAATCGGTACTCTTGGGCATTATCCTCAGTGGTCCTCCTGCCCCCATCTCTTTGTCTCTTAATTGCTTTTCACCTTGTTCTTACCCTCACGTTTCCTGGTTGATTTGTCGCATGGGCCACAACAAGACGCACCTGAACAGGGATCTTGAGCACGTTTCAAGGGAGCACGCAAGTGCAGGTGAGTGGTTATCAAAATTTCGGTAAGAGGAGCCCAGGTTGACGGGCGATGGCAGGAGTAAAATAATATGAGGCATTCTCAATCTATCAAACAGGAGGATATTTTTGTTATGGCATTTCAATCCCTTTTAAAGCAGAATGGGTCTAAGCACTCAAAGAAGGCCTTACAGCAATTTTTTGGTGTGGTGTCTGATCTTTGTCCTTGGTTCCCTAAAGGAGGAATGGCAAATTTGCAAATTTGGCAGAAAGTAGGGCAAGAGATTAAAAATCGGTTGAAAATTAGAGGACCATGTGCTTGCCCTGAAGGAACCATGAAAGTTTGGGAAGATATTCGAGAGACTTTAGATCTGCAACATTATATAGAATTAACCTCTATAGCTTCTCATGATTCTCTTTGTAATTTGGCCATAGATGAATTGGAGAATGAGTATGAACATCTCAGTGCCAGTATTTCTTCTGAGTTAGTTGCTGGCCTCAACAATTCTCATTCTGATCCTTTTGATATTCCTGGAGATGGAGTGCCTCTGAATGATGATAAAGACGTATTTTTTGCCTCTGCCCCTGTAGACACCAGCCATTCTGTTTGTCAGTCAGAGTATCCCCACTTTGGAAAAAAAATTTTGAGTCTATTGGGGTTCAAACAACCTTTATGACACATAGACGAACTCAGACTGAATCCCTTAAGATTTCTACCCCTAAGGACTCGAGTGTAAGATTTCCAGTAATGCAGCATCCTCAATCTGGTGTGCCCTACAAAGATGGGGAGCTTATGCCTAAGAGTATGTTTCCCGTGAGTCCACACTCAATTGTTTATCCAAAACAACTTCCTGAAGAAGCTGAACCCTTTCCCTAATCAATACTACCCCTATAGGTAAACCAATTTTTAATACCCCTTTAGCCTAGAAAAGTTGATTCCTTTAACAAAGATATCAAGATACATCCAGGAAGAATCAAAAAATCTTTGCCCACACTGAGAATTTATAACCACTCTCCCATCTTTTTCTTCCACCAGTGTTTCTGTGTTTTTGTGTTTGTCCTGATAGTATATAAATCTTACACTTGGGGTTCTTTTCGAAAAGATTCATCCTTTATTTGCATATATATAATTTTTTTCTCTTGTTATATACATTTATCAGCCTTTTTGTTTGTCTGTTTTTGTTTGTATACCTCATAAATCTTACCTTGGGGCCCATTTGGGCTGAACCTTCTCTTTCATCTTCCCTTTCTTTCCTGTCTCTCTCCCTCTTTCTCTTTTTTTTCTTTTTCCTTTCTTTGGGTGGGGAATCCTGATTGCTCAGAAGTTTTCCAGGGTGTACCCAGACTGCACCACAGTTGATACAACCAGCTATATCTGTTCAGTCATCTCTCACCAAAATGACTAGGAGGAAGAATGCCCAACAGAAGAAAAACACAGAGGATGGACCTTCTGCAACAGAGCTAACGGCTATCAACATAGACAATATGTCGGAAAGAGAATTCAGGCTAACAATTATCCAGGCAATAGCTAGGTTGGAGAAAGCCATGGATGATCAAACGGAATTGATTAGGGCCGAGCTGAAAGAGACCAGACAGGATGTTCACAATGTTAGGGCAAAGCTAAAACCTACCAGGGCTGAGGTTCACAATGCTCTCAATGAATTCCAAGCTAATCTAAATTCTCTCAAAGCTAGGGTAACTGAGACTTAAGACAGAATTAGTGATCTGGAGGACAAACAGATAGAGAGAAAGGATCAAGAGGAAGCCTGGAACAAACAGCTTAGAAACCATGAAAACAGAATCAGGGAAATAAATGACGCCATGAAACGTTCCAACATCAGAATCATTGGAATCCCTGAAGGGGAGGAGAAAGAAAGAAGTCTAGAAGGTATAGTGGAACAAGTTCTTCATGAAAATTTTCCCAGTCTCGCGAATGGAACCAGTGTCAACGTACTAGAGGCCGAACGGTCGCCAACCAAGATTATAGATTCCAGAAAAACATCAAGGCACCTGATAGTCAAATTGAGGAATCATAATTGTAGGTATAATCTCTTGAAAGCTGCTAGGAAAAAGAGGCTCCTTACTTACAGAGGAAAGCCCATCAGAATAACGTCAGACCTGTCCACAGAGACCTGGCAAGCCAGAAAGGGCTGGCAAGATATATTCAGGGCACTAAATGAGAAGAACATGCCTCCAAGAATACTTTATCCAGCAAGACTGACATTCAAAATGAATGGAGAGATAAAGAGCTTCCAAGACCATCAAGGCTTAAAAGACTATGCAACCACCAAGCCAACACTGCAGGAAATATTAAGGGGGGTTCTATAAAAGAGGAAAAATGCTAAGAATAGCATTGAACAGAAATATAGAGACAATCTACAGAAAGAAAGACTTCAAAGGTAACACGATGTCAATAAAAATGTATCTATCAATAATCACTCTCAATGTGAATGGTCTAAATGCACCCATAAAACGGCACAGGTTTGCAGATTGGATAAAACGACAGGACCCATCCATATGTTTTCTACAGGAGACCCATTTTGAACCTAAAGATACACCCAGACTGAAAGTGAAGGGATGGAGAACCATCTTTCATGCCAATGGGCCTCAAAAGAAGGCTGGGGTAGCGATTCTCATATCAGACAAATTAGATTTTAAACTAAAGACTGTAGTCAGAGATACAGAAGGACACTACATCATTCTTAAAGGGACTATCCACCAAGATGATCTAACAATTGTAAATAGCTATGCCCCCAATATGGGAGCAGCCAATTACATAAGAAAACTGTTAATCAAGATAAAGAGTCATATTGATATGAATACATTAATAGTAGGAGATCTTAACACACCTCTCTCAGAAATAGACAGATCATCGAAGCAGAAAATCAATAAAGAAACAAGAACACTGAATGACACATTGGACCAGATGGACCTCATAGATATATACAGAACTTTCCACCCTAAAACCACAGAATACTCATTCTTCTCAAGTGCACATGGAACCTTCTCAAGTGCACATGTAATAGAACACATACTGGGTCACAAATCAGGACTCAACCGATACCAAAGACTGAGATTATTCCCTGCATATTCTCAGAAGCTGAACCACTAAAAACTACGCTGCTACAGTGGTCACTTTATCAAGCCCAACAAGCGGGTGAGGATACTTCCGCCTTTTCCACTTACCCTGTGACACAACTGCCTGATGGCCGAAGGGCTTATAATACTGTAAATTTTAAAATGCTAAAAGAAATTAAAGGCCACTTCACAATATGGGCCTACTGTTCCACTAACTGTTCTACTGTTACACTTTGTCTCTAATGGATAGCGTAGGTTTAGAAGCCTTGTAACCTGGAGATTGGAAAGTCATAGTACAAGCATGTCTGTCAGGGGGAGATTATCTTTTATGGAAAACAGTTCTTTGAAAGGGCTAATGAAATGGCTATATATAACAGGAGAACTAATATTCCTGTATCCTACGAAATGTTAACAGGAGATGGGGCTTATGCTGAGCTACAAACACAAATTGATGATCCTGAAATTGCCTATCAACAAATTTCACAATGTGCCTTAAAGGCATGGAAGCGTCTTCCTTCATCAGGAGTGTGAACTGAGGAATTGTCAAAAATTTGGCAGTCCCGGATGAACCCTATCAGGATTTTGTAACCCAGCTCTTAAAGGCTGTTGGTAGAATTGTGGTAGATGGAGAAACTGGAACTATTATTGTCAAACAGTTGGCCTTTGAGAATGCTAATTCTGCCTGTCAAGCTGCTATCCGCCCATGGAAGAAAGCAGGTACTTTAGAGGATTATATTCACTTATGTGCGAAGATCAGATCATCCTATATCCAAGGGGTAACTTTAGCGGCTGCATTGAAGGGTATTTCTCCAACAGAAATTCAAAGACGTATGATTACAAAGGAGCAATTACAAAAACGTCTTTGTTTTCAATGTGGACAACCTGGGCATTTTATGGCTCACGCCCACAATTGACAGTAATTTCTTCAGGAACTTCTTCCTTTAATATTGGGAGAAAGTCTGCTCCCAATTCCTTATGTACTCATTGTCACTGAGGATTTCATTGGGCAAAAGATTGTCATTCCCTAAGGGACACATTTGGGAACCCTATTCAGGGAAACTGGAATCAGGGCTCGCTGCAGCCCCAACAAACAATAGCCGCAATGATTCCTCAGTCACCCCTGTCAGGACCAATAGCGCTGACCTCCCAGGCATCGACAAATTATATCGAAGTACCCACTCCAGGGCAGGATTAGACTTGGCCCTGGATACACCTGTTTACATGGAAGCTGGGGAACCTCCCAAGGCTATTACAACCGGAATCTGGGAACCATTACCTAAGGTGACTTGGGGTATATTATTAGGGAGATCTAATTGGACAATGAAAGGACTATCTGTCCATTCTGGGGTGATAGATGAGGATTATATAGGAGAAATTAAAATTATGGCCACTTTAAGAGAAGGAGTGCTCTCACTGCAACCTTGGATTCCTATTGCACAATTAAGTATTATGCCACAGGTGGAAACCAATAATCCAGTGGTAAAGGGCAAGCGAGGAACTGGAGGCTTTGGCTCTACTGATGTTTGTTTGGCTCATTTAATTTCTGCAGACAAACATTATTTGACCTTATTCGTTCAGGGTCGAGCCTTTTCAGGATTGGTGGACACTGGAGCACATGTTTCAGTAATCGCCTCCATGCACTGGCCTGAAAACTGACCTCTTGTAGATTCAGGTACTTCTATTAGAGGTGTATGACAACCCTATGCTCCTAAGTTAAGTGCAATTTTTTTTTTTAAATTGGTCACCTGCTGAGGGTCATCAAGGAGTATTCCAACCATTTGTGTTAAAAATTGATCTTAATTTATGGGGACGTGATGTCTTAACAGATATGGGTGTTTCTTTGACAACAGCTCCTATCCCCAGATCTAAGCAGCATTCAGTTGCAATGGCCCTTATGGAAAAAATAGGATATATTTCAGGTAAGGGCTTAAGAGAAGATTTACAGGGAAAACCCCATCTGCTTCATTTACCATCACAACGTTCAGAAGTGGGGTCGGGTTTTCTTCAGGGCCACCGAACTACCCCCATGTGCTGCCTATCGAGTGGCAATCTAATGACCCTGTATGGGTGGATCAGTGGTCCTTGCCTTCAGAAATGCTGGCAGCAGCAGCTACCCTGACAGTAGAGCAGCTCCTTTTGTGACATTTAAAGGAGTCCTGTAGTCCTTGGAATACTTCTATATTTGTGGAAAAAAAAATCCGGAAACTGGAGGTTATTACAGGATCTGAGAGCTGTAAACACTACCCTGAAACCTGTGGGGGCCCTTCAGCCTGGTTTACTTACACCATCAGCTATTCCTCTTTAATATAAATTGATAATATTGGATTTAAATGGTTGCTTTTTTACTATTCCTCTAGCCCCTCAGGATTGTGAACGGTTTACTTTTGCTATTCCTAGTACTAATCATAAGGAGCCTGCTAAGCGATATCAGTGGCAAGTTTTGCCGCAAGGTATGGCTAATAGCCTCACCTTGTGTCAAGAGTTTGTGTCTCCTGGAATTGCCCCGTTTCGAGTACAATTTGAACCAATGGTTAATTGCATACATTATATGGATCATATTTCATTGGCAGTTTAAACAGAAGACATTTTACAAAGTGCTTTTGTCTTTTTAATTAATCAACTACAACAATATAATTTAATTATAGCTCCTGAAAAGGTACAAAAAATGGAACCGTTTGAATATTTGCATTACATCATTGAGAATAAAAGAATTCGCCCTCAAAAAATCTCTTTGAGAACACAATCTTTATGTTTGTTAAATGATTTTCAAAAATTATTGGGAGATATTAACTGGATTAGGCCCTTTCTACATTTAACAGCTGATGATATGAAACCTTTATTCGATATCCTAAAGGGAGACGGACGGTTCTCCTTCCTCTCCTCAAATTTTAACTGAAAGCGCTAAGGCAGCATTGCAATTAGTCAATGATAAATTGTCACAAGCACAACTTTTTCAATATGATCCTACCACACCAATATACCTAATCTTGTTAATGCCATCAAAATTACCCTTGGCGGTGATATGGCAAATTCAAGGACCCCTGGAATGGATCCATTTAGCACTACACCAATTGCATACTATTACCGGGCAAATAAAATTATTAACGCAACTGATCACTAGGGGTCGCCAGCGAATAGTTCATATCACAGGTAAAGAACCTGATTTTTTAATTTTACCAATGTTAACTATTGATCGTGTGCAGACATTATTCGAATTTAACCTTGATTGGCAGATAGCTCTTTCTAATTACCCAGGACAACTTTGATATCATTTACTGGCGGATAAGTTATTGCATTTCTTTTCTACCATTTCTATTGTAATAAATGATCCTATTCAGACAAGTCCCCTTGCTTCTGCTATTAATGTTTTTGTAGATGCTGATAAAAGAGGACATATTGGCATTTATAAATCTTCTCATTCAGGTCATGTATCTTTTCGAGCATTTTATGCCACTAAGTCTGTACAAAGAGCTGATTTAAAAGCAGAACATTTAGCCCTGGAGAAATTTTCTGAACCATGTAACTTATACTGTGATAGTCATTACGTGGCATATGCCATTCCATTGTTACCAGCTGCTTATATTCTTACTAATGATGAGGAACTTTTTCATCTTTTTACAAGTATTCAATGTTTGCTTCAAAAAAGAGCTAATCCTATTTATATTGTCATATTCAAGCACATGCTAACTTACCTGGACCTTTAACTGAGGGCAATGCTATTGCGGATGCATTAATTCACATATAATTGGTGTTAACCACTAAGTTTGAGCAAGCCGCTCAAAGTCATGCTCGTTTTCATCAAAATGCAGCGGCTTTACCTAAACAATTTCAGGTAACTAGAAAAGAAGCTCGACAAATAGTTAAGAGCTGCTCCACTTGCCGTATTCATCATCCCCAACCAACCTATGCTGTTAATCCTCCAGGCTTAATGCCTAATCTCCTCAAGGCTTAATGCCTAATCATTTGTGGCAAATGGATGTAACTATTTTCCCCCTTTTGGCAGACTTAAGTATCTCCATGTTTCTATTGATACCTTTTCTGGATTTTTACATACTACGACACACTCTGCGGAATCCTTTACTGATGTTCAAAATCATTTGCTTTCAGCATTTGCCACTAAGGGCACCCCAAAAGCAATAAATATGGATAATGGGACTGCCTATACATCTCAAGCTTTTCAAACCTTTTGTGCCATTTTCGACATAGCACACTCTACAGGCATCCCATATAATTCTCAGGGTCAAGCAATTGTTGAACGTGCAAATAGTACTCTTAAATCCTATCTTAAAAAATTTTTAAAAAAAGGGGGAGATTCTATAGGGAAAAGTAAAATATTCCCCACATATGCATTTAACTTTAACCCTCTATGTTTTAAATTTTTTAAATGTGGATGATAGCGGTCGGACAGCGGCTGAGCGCTTCTGGCATCCTGAATTTTCTCCACTTCCATACGCCCGGTGGAAAGATCCTTTGACCGGAGTATGGAAAGTTCCAGACCCAGTGCTTCGAAAAGGGTGAGGGTTTGTTTATATTTTCCCACAGGATGAGGACACCCCACGATGGCTCCCAGAAAGATGGTGCCGACTTCTCGCCGCTATGCCAGAGAATAGCAATAATGGCTCTGGATCAAAGGAGTCAGAGAAAACGAAGACAAAGGAGACATTTACCCCTCTTTCGAGTGGGACAGATGAGAAATCTTATAATTCAAGCCATGAACCTGGTCAACCAGGCCCAGCCCAATGAGGCCATTCTGGCTGTCTTATATGCTTTATTGGCTTTAGTTAATATGCCTAAGGTTCTAGGCACTCATTACTGGGCATACTTGCCTGACCCTCCATTGGTGCACCCAAATACTTGGGATTATCCCATGCCCTGAATTCATATTAATATCCCAGAACATTTTGGAGGTATTGCCATGGAGGGAATAGAGCATGCTGAACATTAAATGAATTGGTCTGGAATTTCGGCACAAGTCCCTATTTGTTTTCAAGCCCCCTCTCATGAGTAAATTTTAATGAATGGTTGCATGATGATTGAACACGTTCCCCATATACTGTTCTCTCTCAAAGTAATTCCTCATACGGGGCCCATCGCAAGGTGAATGGAGGAATGGAATATTTATGAAATTGTTGGAGAGGAAAACCCTACCTTTAGTGGATTAGGTATGTGCACCCAGGGGTATTTCCCTTGTCCCGAGAGTCTTAATTTCTCTGTTCCAGGCCCCATTTGGAAGGAATGTGTAAAAGAGTTGCTGCAGATTATGTCTCCGCCAGGTGATCCCGGATTCACTATTACTGACTGGTCTAAGGCATCTAGAGTTCAAATTGAAAGACCCTTCGTTCATATTTCCAGAGACTCTCAAAAAGGTCATCTGTACTGTCATAACACAACAATTCCAGTGGGACTCTTTGCTACAGAAGAAATGATTCATCCTGAGCTGTGGAAGCTGGTAGCTGCCTTGGGCCCCGCCACACGCAGAGTAGGAGACAACACTCTGGATGGAACTGCTCAGGAGGAATTTTCCGTGAAAGCTTGTGTTCCCCGCCCCTTTTTACTAGTTGGGGGCCCCAGTACAATTTCACCTTCGGTGTTTAAAGGGCCAAAAGGAGAATACCTCACGTATCACATAGAGTGTAATGAATGTGTATTAACTAATTGTATACCCATTTCTTCTTCTGTTCTAAAAGGAAGCCCCATTATGATATTTTTAGTAATGCAACCTCTATGTGTACTCCTCTCGGTGGAAGTGGAGGATCCCTGGTAGGCCAATTATGGGTATCAGCTAGCATTAGAACTGTAAGCTCAGGTGAAAAGAGTTAAGTGCTTCATACGGTTACTTATCATTGGGATAACTGTATCAATCTCTCTAATTGCTACAACTACTGTTTCTACTATAGGTCTTTCACAATCTGTACAAACAGCCACACATATGAATTCTGTAGCCCAAAATATCTCTCATGCCTTGGCTACTCAGGTGCATAAAGACCAAAAAATTTTAAGCCGGTTGGAAGGATTGGAAGAAGCAGTAGAATTTTTTTTTTGGGGGGGGGCAATTATCGGTGTTAAGAACTCAAATATCTTTAGTATGTCATGGAGGATTTCAACATATTTGTGTCACTCCCTTGAAAGCCTTGAATTATTCTTGGGATGCTGTTAAACATCATTTACAGGGAATATGGTTCCATAGTAATGAAAGTCTACATCTTGCAGAGTTGTAAAAGGAAATTGCTAATATAGGACATTCACAACTAGATGTAAAAATCCTGCTACTCTAGTATCTCAGATTTTGGGTGGGCTGCACGTGTTTAATACAGGAAATATAAAGAAATATTCCTTTTGGATTTTTATCATTATATTCATTGTCTTGGCTATACTGATTGTAGGATAGGGAGTTTCCTTGTTTTGTACAGGACAACAACGACTGCAGGCTCAGGCACAAATTCATATGCTTGCTTTATTTAAAAAAGAAGGGGGAGATGTTGGAGGCTATGGCATGGTTGGAGTCGTGGATCCAACCAGGCCCTGACTTGTGTATCCTTTAAAGTCCGGACATCTTGACAAGGGGTTAAGGATGGGAAAGTTGAGTAACACTGAGAAAAGGTCTGTGCTATGTGTCGTGCGCTCGCTTACATGACTTCCCACACGCTCTCCCTACAGAAGGGAACAATGTGGCCAGGGTAATGAATTCTTAGTTGCTCCTTGTCGTTCCTGTACCTCCCATAACCCACTCCCTGGTTGATTGTCTTGCTAATGGCTTTAGCCGAGACTACCTGGCGTCATGAGGTTTGCTTGTAGTTAATGTAAACTTGTTATAGACAATTGGAGTCATCTGACTATATACTGATATATTACTCTTCCTACTGTTGTCTGCCTTATAAATGATTATAAGATGTGGAATAAAATCGGTACTGTTGAACATCATCCTCAGTGCTCCTCCTGCCACCATCACTTTGTCTCTTAATTTCTTTTCACCATGCTCTTACCCTCACGTTTCCTGGTTGATTTGTCGTGCCAGCCATGACAGTGACGTGGACTTTGGCATTTGAATGTTTCCTCTGATGTTTGTCATAACCTGACGATGTATAAATAGCCTACCATGGCCCTTTTCATTGGTACATCTTTGTGTAAGTCAAGAAGTGGGCGCTGGGAAAGAAAAGAAAAAAAATGGGACACTTCTGTTTGGGGAATTAGGGACGGTCATCTGGGAGACACAGAGTGGAGAGAAATCAGGTGTGCTCCCAATTTTGAGCAGTTAGTACAGGTTTATGAGGGAAAAGCACAGGCACGTGTTTTACAAGGATGATGATGAGTGCTGGCAGTTAACAGGTATTGTGTTGTCTCTCTTTCTGTCCAGAGAAGATGGATGTGTACCAGGTGGTGGTGGATCTGCCACTGAGCAGGTCCATGGGGAGGAAGTAGAAAGTTCATGGTGCTCGGACACTTGAAACAGGAGATGTGCCTAGGGTTTCCTTTCTGATTGTCCTTCACACTCTAGTTTCAGAGTGGCTCTCTTAGCAAAGCTTCCATCTCTATGAATCTTCCTTGAGAATTCTCGTCCATCTCTTTTCTGCCATCATTCTAACAGGAAAACAGCAATGATCCAAGTGTGATTTACTACCATCCCTTTTCACTGTCTGGGTGGCTGGCAACCTGCTTCGGGTCACTTCTGCCCCTGGAAGGTGGCAGTTTCCTAGTTCCTGGGTCATTCAAGCTACTTGAGCCTTCAGACTGCATCCCACTATGAAGAAGCCTTGAGGACGTCCAATCTAGATAGTACTAAGAGTCTCATTTCTGGGTAGACCTGATGGTTGACTGGTATTCTTGGAGGAACACTTATTTTGACAGTTTCAGTAGTACTGCAAGGAGAAACGTAAGGTAGAAGCCACTGGAAAATGAAGAATTTAAAATACTCAAGAGTCCAAACAGTGCATTTCTTTCTCTGATGCTGGGATCTTTCCCCATCTGTTCTCACAGAGTGATTCTGGAGGAATGGCAAGACCCATGACGTAGTGTTCTGGTGCCTCTGCTCTTCCTCTGGAGAAGAGCCTGCTTTCCCCTTGACCCTGAGCTCAGAGGGGCTGGGTGGGTCTGCTGTTGTGCTGGGTGAATGAAAGTCCCTGGTCAAGGAAGGAGGAGGACGCCGCTCCACACAGACCCTCTGGGGATGCCCAGGGCTTTCTCTGCAGAAGCTCAGTGCGGTTCCAAGAGTGGGAGGTGGTTCTGGACCCCCTGATCCCTGTATCTTTCCACCTGTAGGTGTGAAGACATACTGGCACTTTGGGGTCATCATGACGGCCTCCAAGAGCATCGGCGTGAGCCCATCTGGTGTGTCCTGGAGGTGTTTGTGAGTGAGACAAGTATGCTTCGTGTGACCCTGCCATTTGGGAGTCCTGGCCTGCCTCTCTCAGGGGCTTAGCAGCATGCCCCTGTTGACTAGCATAGTTCCAGGTCACCCTGGGAGGGGAGACTGTAGGTTCCAGGTCACTGCTGGGAACGAGGAGATCTGTGGAGTGCTGGGCCAACCCAACGGAAAGAGAGATGCTTTCAGTCTTGCCCACAGAACTGAGGGATTATTTCACACCTGGAGGCATCCTCCTGCTTCCCAAGACCTTCTTCCAGAGAGAGGCCCTGCCTCCTGGAAAATCTAGGCATGTGTGGTCCTTGGCCTGTCCCAGAAGTCTGTGCTTGGTAGCCCATGGTTCCAGGTGGGCCCGCAGCAGTCCGGTATCCACATCAGCCAGACCTGCTGGTCACAGCCCCTTCTCAGGTCTGAGAAAGCCCTGGGGCCCATTGTTCATAGCCCTTCGTGATAAGATGAAGCCCCTGAATTTGTTGTCATAGCTGCCCCTTCTTTGGCGGCTCCCAGAGAGATGTCATGTCTCGTCAAGCACCATGTGGGCTCGTCTCCGAGCCGAGGGCTCTGTTCCTTCTCCCCTCAGTTGTGGGGGCTCCAGCTCAGGTCAGGTGGGGCTGTTAGAGTGTCATGCCTCTGGCCAGGATTGATGGGAATTCCCTCTGCAGGCAGAGTCCCAGGCTGGCAGGAGAAGTGGGCGTGGTTGCTGGGCAAGCCCTCCAAAATGGGTCAGGTGACCTTTCAAAGTCTGGGGAGGTTAAGGGTTCCAAACATCATGACAACACGCAGGCCATAACTTAGCCGGATTTTCCCGGAACCATCAGACAACCTTTGCAAAACGTGAGGACAAATTAAATGCGCTGTCTGGAGTGGAAGGTTGTGTTGGCGTCTGGGGCTTCAATCCCCAGGGGTTATCCAGGCCAGTGGGGTGGGGCTAAGGGCCAGATTATTTGGCACTTATGTGCCTTGCTTCTGAGGCGCCCTCTGTGTTTGAGCAGGAAGGCGGGGGCGGCAGTCCGATCTGGCACCTGGGGCCATGTTTGCCCCCACGGTGGTTGGGTTGAGGGGAGCACAGGGCTGGCCAGCTGGTTCTGCAGCCACTCAACTGCTTTTTGACGGCCTGCACCCAGGGCCTGGGGCTCCTGGGGCAGAGCCAGAGTCACAGGGCCCAGGCAGATGTTCATAGGAAAGGACTGGAGCCAGAGAGGGTGGGAGGCAGGCAGGCCCAGGCAGCCACGGCAGCCTGCCAGGTCACTGGGGTGCCATAGCCTGGCTCTATGCTCTGTGCTTTATTGGAGGTTTGGTGTTTATCGGGGCAAAATACACACAGTGTTAAGTCTGCCATAGCCACGACCCTGAAGTGGAAGAGTGTTCTGGTACTGGAAGGTAGGTTTTTTTTTTGTTTTGTTTTGTTTTTTTTTTCCTGTTGAGTTCCAGGGTTGATAAGAGGTATGTCTTACCAAGGAAAGACCAGAGGCTTATTTCAGCCTCATGGAACTCCTGGCAGCCAAATCGCCAAACATGCATTAGGGGAACGTCTTCCAGCAGCAAAGCTAAGTCTTTCACACTTGGCAGAGCCCTGTGGTTTTGACCTCCTTGAGCCGGCACTCCCTGCTGGGTCGGAGGGGCCTGCTTTCCATCATGGGTGACTCTGTGTCTCCCCAAGTGTGTGTCCTGAGACCTCAGCTAAATGCTCTCCTTGTTTATACAGGTGGTGCTTCGAGGCTCAGGGGTCATTGCCTCATGGGCAGCACCCAAAGCATCTGGCCTCTCTCTCTTCAGTGCAGATGGAAGTGCAGCACATACAGGAATGTGACGCCTGTCATCTCCCTGGTGGATATGCATCGCAGTGGTAAGTTGTCTTGGTTCTGAACCTCCCACCTTGGTTGAGGCTCAGGCCTTGACTTGGCTGTCTTTCTTGCCCGCTTCTGTCTTTTTTCTGGAGGGAAAAGTACCCTCTTCTTGTCAATTAAATAAGAGATGTACCCTTAAATATAATATCTAGAGTTTGCTGCTTGGGGAAAATTACTTAGTGGCACATATGGAGAAGGTTCTGCAAGTCCCTGCCCCACACAAAACTTCTGAACTCCAGGTTGCCTCTGGTAGCAGAATCCTGAGTTATTGCAGGCTGACATTATGAACAGACATTCTCTCTATGATCGACCTTCTGCCCACACTTGCTTTATTGGGCCATTCATCTAGAGCAAAGAATCCCGGGCATCTTTAGAAATGGATATCTGAGTGGATTCCACACATGTTCTCTCTCTCTCTCTTTCTCTTTCCCTCACCTTTTTTTTTTTTTTTTTTTTTTTTTGTGGGGGGCGGGAGTGGGAGTTGCAGAGGATGAGAGAAACCCTTAAGCAGGCTCCACATGCCTTGCATAGCCTGATACAGGGCTCAATCCCAAAACACTGACATTATAACCTGAGCCAAAACCAAAAGTTGGTCCCTTAACTGAAAGAACCACGCAGGCATTCCTGGACATGCTTTGTCTTATGGAAGGGAGCGTACAAACCCGCTCCTGTTCTAAAATCTTCCGAATCAGGGAGTATTACCATGTCTACAGTGGTCATACACCCTCTCAGGTCCAGATACGTAGCTGTTCTTGGTGTTGGAGAAAACCCATTGGCTCCCACATTCTCATAGACGGGGAGGAAGCCCTTTACTGTCTGATGATGCACTATAGAGGGTTTCCTGCCCTGGTCCCAACAGGTCTTCCAGAAGAGCACCTTTGTATAAGAAGAAATTAATTTGCCAGCCCCTGGGTGGCAGAGTTGAGTAAGCATCTCCCCTTGGCTAAGGTCAGGATCCCTGGATCCTGGGGGATCAAGCCCTGTATTGGGCACCCTTCTCCCTCTTCCCCTCTGCCTGACCCCGTTTGTTCTTGCTCCCTTTCTAGCTTTGTCACTCTCAAATAAGTGAAGTAAATAGAAATATTTTTAAGCATGTAATTACTTTGTAAATCCTTTGCGATTTGTGAGGACAAATAGTAGAATTAAGGACACATGAGAGGTAGATCACAGACGATGTGTTTGTTGAATCTTTTGGCCATTCATCCTTGTGATCTACATACATCGATAGGTTAATGTCTTCATGAACATACATCAATCACCTTGTGTTCTGCGATTCTGAGTTAACCCTCCAATGGATGTTCTCATGGATCCCAGGCAGTGTTACTTCCTGTGATCCAACTTCCTACCAAGAGACAGTACCTGTATCAGTTGTGAGAGGTTTTTTTTTTTTTTTTAATAATTTTATTTTTTTATAAACATATAATATATTTTAATCCCCAGGGGTACAGGTCTGTGAATCTTCACAGACCTCACCATAGCACATACCCTCCCCAATGTCCATAACCCCAAACCCCTCTCCCAACCCCCCTCCCCCCATCAACCCTCAGTTTGTTTTGTGAGATTAAGAGTCACTTATGGTTCAGGAAGGAGACAAACCAGTTTTGAGAGTTTTTGAAGGAAAAATCCCCCATTCTTACTTGGCACAGTGTGCACAGTTGTCAGACCCCACCTGTTCGGTGATACTGGTCTTTATGCAAGTACTGATGAATCAGAGATGTGCTTGATTTCCAGCTATTGGTTACTGGAAGAGCACATACCACATTCCTCAGAACGGGACCCAGTTGTATGTGTTTGCAGTGTCTGAGTTTGTATCTCAATGTCACCCTAGGAAATTCCTTGGAGGTGTTTGCCCAGTGATTTTCTGATGTGAGTGTCCCAGGAAGAATTTCCCCCCATTGCATTGGGATCAGTTATTCCTCAGTGTGAGGGTGTCATTCGTGGCTAAGGAAGAAGCGATACCTGAGCCCATTCTTTTCCTCATCACACCAGGAGGATTTTCTTGTGTGCAAATCCTCCCAGGTCCTTCAATTGTTGGCTCATTGAGGAATGGGATTCCTACATGGATCTCATCGGCATTCAGCAGCAGTGATGATACAGGGGGTCCCAGGAGATGCCTGCATCTTCGTTCCTGTGTGAGGGATGATGCGCACCCTGAGATGGTAATGGAAGCTCAGGCCTGAGCCCTAGGTGAAGCTTCTCCCACAAGGATACAGCACTAGTGGTTTCCCTGTGTGAGTTCTCTGGTGTTGGGAAAGGGCCCACTTCTGGCAGAAGGCTCTGCGTCAGTGATCAGAGACACCGGGTTTGTACTGTGTGATTTCTGTGGTTGTGAGAAAGGTGGGCGCTCTGGGTACAGGTGGAACCCCAGTGATGACAGTCACAGGTTTCTCTGCTCTGAGTTGTCTGGTGTCTCCAAATGTGAGAGCTGTATCTAACGGCTCTTCCACGTTGACTGCATTTGTTGGGGTTCCTGCCAGTGTGGCTCCTCGGATGCTGGATAAGTGTGTGACAGGACTAAATGCTTTCCCCTGAAGATGGCATTCAACCAGTCTCTGTCTGTGGGAACGTGCCCATGGCCTCGAAGGGATGCATGATGCTGCGACCTTTTGTGCAGCAATCCCACCACATGGCTTCTACCCCATGTGAGGTCTTGCATGTGAATAAGAGCAGAGCTCTCTGAATGAAGGGTCTCCCACCTTCGTTCCATCTCTAAGGTGCCTCTCGGGTGGTCTTGCTGTGTACAGAGGTGAGAACTGCCCTGGTATTCTTCCCCCCATGCGTGTCATGTCTACTTTCCTCAGAAGGGTGAGTTCTCTTGTGCATCCCGAGGTTAGACCCCCGACTAAAGGCTCTCTCACACTGGGGAGATGTTTGTGGTGCAATCCAGGATGAACAAGCTCTGATGTCACTTGCACCAGGGACACATGGCTGAAGGCTCTTCTGCATTGTCAGTAAATACAAGTTGTGTTTTCCCAGGACACAACAAACATGGAGTGAGTTGAGGGATGTGAGAAATCTCCCTCCTGTGCCCCAACATTGGCCAGGTTCCTGTGCACTGTGAACCCTCTGCTAATGTCCAGAACAGGAGGGGCTGTGGAAGGATTGCTCACTCATGTTCCTCCCTTCCTGACTTGTAGTAATTCCAGCCTCCTCCTTCAGGTATAGCATCTGCGTAAAACTCTGCATGCCACTTCTGTTTGAGTGCAATGTTCCTTTCCTGAATTCACACAGATCTTTCTACATGTTTATGGCTTGACTTGAGGCCCATTTAAGGCAAGAAATGAAACTATTCAAATATTTGGTAGGAAAGCCCATTTCCTCAGTGTCTTGGAAGACAGGAGATTGCGGTGAGTGCTTAGTGTACCCCATGTCCAGTTGTAGTGTGGAAGGCCAGGTTTCATTATTGTGAAGCTTCCCATTGACTTGCAGAGAAACAGGCCTTTGAGATGCACCTGTGTGGGTTTCACTCCATCCTTTTTAATAGGGAATGTATTGCCATGAGCTCCTGGGTCTTATATGAAAACAATGAGTCATGGAACACTACATCAAAAACTACTGAAGTACTCTATGTTGACTAAGATAACAGAAAAAATACAGAAAGAGAGGGAGGGAAGAAGGAATATAAAGAACGAAAAAGGTAATGCAGGGAAGGAAGGAAGGAGGGAGGGCGGGCTGAAAAAAGGGAGAATAGAAACTGGTAGAGAGACATTAGGGGAAAGAACAATTTTGAAAGTTGTGAGACAAACATCTGAGAGTTTAGATTTGAGCTTGATGACAAAGGAAAGAAATGGAGTTCTCTAATCAGGAGCAGAAGCATATTATAGGGTATTGGTGATGAGAACCTATGGACCAGATAAACATGTGAGAAAAAGAAAGTGAGGATGGGATGCTGGGGAGTTTAAGATGGGCAAACTCAACCATGTCAAGGACTGAAAGAGGTACCATGTGAGGATTTCAGTGTAAGAATCACAGAAGTGTCCTGTCCTCAGAGGACACAGAATGTGCAGTGGTTTAGGTGGTTGGAGTCAGAAGAGTTGACAGGAATGGGCCCATTTTGCAGGATTGTTTCCACAGGAGCCCTACAAGAGACAGGACTGATGTAGGAAAGATGTTTGAGTTCAAGGCCGATGGTCAAGGAGGAAGTCTTGAGACGGCTTTGCTGGCAGAAGTTGATTGTTATTAAAGCACAGGGATATGACCCATAGGTAGAAAGTGTTGCTTGCTGGGGTTGTGACAGGACGCTGACTTTCTGGGATGGCATTGGGGGAGGTCAGGCAAAAGGGAGGTTTTTCAAGAATGTTGCAGGAGGACAGAGGACACCCAGAATACAGGAGGCTTTGCTCTTGTCAAGTGAAGGTGGTTTTTCCTTCTAGGAAGGCATAAATAGAAAGATGGTTGGGAGCTTCCTGGAGAAAATTACTTTCCTACTCTCACAGGTCCTTCTCAAGGGACTGTAGGTTTGAAAAGAAACACTGTCTTATTGACATTTCTTTTGGCCTCAGCCTCCCTCAGTGTCATGGAGGGGAGGGAGACTTTAGGGCTTCAGGAAACAGAGTTATGTGTCTCTGGAAGTTAGCTACCCTATTGACAAGCAATGCTCTTCCTTGGCAATCACTAGCTCATTTGTAAGCGGAGGGAGACTCAGGTCTGGCAGTGTTTTGATCTCCATTTGTGGAGAATGTGTTTATTTTTTTTCCTTTCTTTGGCTTTAGGGCACACAGAGAATATGAGGAATGTCACCCATATCACATGCTGGGGGGTGGTGTGGAGTGCCAGCTCCTGCTTTGTCCTCAGCTAGCCTTCTCCTCCCTCCTTGTGTGCCCCTGAACAGTTTAGACCCTTCAGTCATAAAGTTGTTTAAGGAGGAAGGTCTCATCTTCTGTATCTTCTTCCTGCTGAATAGGGGCGTAGAGCTGTCCTTACCTATGGGTCAGTACTGGTCATTTGGGGGCTTCTATGTGTAAGAGTTGGGAATTGCAGAGACCGCTGAGTGCAGGGGAGAAATCTGTTTGGATTTTCCTGAGTGGACAGGACCATCTGTCCTCTGGAAGTTACTGCAGTTAAGGATTTCTGGCACCACCGAGGGAATTTGTCAAGTCCCGGGCTCTTGTATATTGGGAGGTTTTTAATCACTGCTTCAATCTCATTAGTAGATATCAGTCTATTCAGGTTGTCAGTTTCTTCCTGGTTCAATTTTGGGAGTTCATATTTTTCCAGGAATGCATCCATTTCATCTAGGTTGCTTAACTTATTGGCATATAACTGTTGATAATAATTTCTGATGATTGTTTCTTTTTCCTTGGTGTTAGTTGTAATCTCTCCCTTTTCATTCATAATTTTATTAATTTGGGACTTCTCTCTTTTCTTTTGGATTAGTTTGGCTGATGGTTTATTGATCTTATTGATTCTTTCAAAAAACCAACTTCTAGTTTCATTGATGAATTCTGTAGTATCTCTACTGAATCTCTAGTTTCTATCTCGTTGATCTCTGCTCTAACCTTGATTATTTCCCTTCTTTTGTGTGGAGTTGGATTAATTTGTTGTTGATTCTCCAGTTCTTTAAGATGTAGAGACAGCTGGTGTATACTGGATTTTTCCATTTTTTTGAGGGAGAATTGGATGGCTATGTATTTCCTCCTTAGGACCACCTTTGCTATATCCCATAGATTTTGGACCTAAGTGTCTTCATTCTCATTGCTTCCCATGAATTGTTGAAGTTCTTCTTTGATTTCCTTGTTGATCCAAAAACTCTTAAGAAGGTGGTCTTCAGCTTCCATGTATTTGAATTCCTTCCAAACTTTGACTTGTGTTTGAGCTCCAGTTTCAAAGCAATGTGATCTGAGAATATACAGGGAATAATATCAATCTTTTGGTATCGGTTGAGATCTGATTTGTGACCCAGTATGTGGTCTATTTAGGAGAAGGATCCATGTGCACTCAATTAGAATGAATATTCTGTTGTTTTATGGTGGAATGTTCTGTATATATCTCTGAGGTCCATCTGGTCTAATGTGTCATTCAATGCTCTTGTTTCTTTATTGTTTTTCTGCTTGGATGATCTATTACTGAGAGTGGCATGTTAAGATCGCCCACTATTAATGTATTCATATCAATATGAGTTATTATCTTGATTAACAGTTTTCTTATGTAATTGGTTGCTCTCATATTGGGGGCATATATATTTACAATTGTTAGATCTTCTTGGTGGATAGTCCCTTTAAGAATGATGTAGTGTCCTTCTGTATCTCTGACTACAGTCTTTAGTTTAAAATTTAATTTATCTGATATATGAATTGCTACCCCAGCCTTCTTTTGAAGTCCATTGGCATGAAAGATGCTTCTCCATCCCTTCATTTTCAGTCTGGATGTATCTTTAGGTTCAAAATGGGTCTCTTGTAGATAACATATGAATGGGTCCTGTCGTTTTATCCAATCTGCATTCCTGTGTCCTTTTATGGGCATATTCAGGCTATTCATGTTGAGAGTGATTACTGAGAGATATGTTGTTATTGACATCGTGTTACCTGTGAAGTCTTTGTTCTATAGATTGTCTCCATATATTTCTGTTTAATGATATTCTTAGGTTTTTTCCACTTTTATACAAACCCCCCTTAATATTACCTGCAGTGTCGGCTTGCTGGTACCATACTCTTTTAAACCTTCCCAGTTCTGGAAACTCTTTATCTCTCCATCCATTTGAATGTCAGTCTTGTGGGATAAGCTGTTCTTGGCTGCATGTTCTTCTCATTTCGGCCCTGAATACATCTTGCCAGCCCTTTCTGGCTTTCACGTTTCTGTGGACAGGTCTGACATTATTCTTATGGGCTTTCCTTTGTACATAAGAAATTTCTTTACCCTAGATGCTTTCAAGAGCTCCTGTCTACAGTTATGATTCATCGTTTTCACTATCAGCTGTCTCAGGGTCTTTGTAGATTCTATGATCTTAGGCATAAACCTTTATGCCTCTAGTACATGAATGCTGGATCCATTCGGGAGTTTGGGAAATTTTTCATAGAGAATTTGTTCAACTATATCTTTTAGTATTCTTTCTTTCTCCTTCCCATCAAGATTCCATTAATTCTGATGTTGGAACTTTTCATGGCGTCATTTATTTCCCTAATTCTGTTTTTGTGGTTTCTAAGCTATTTATTCCAGGCTTCCATCTGATCCTTTTTCTCTATCTGTTTGTCCTCAAGATCACTAATTCTATTTTCTGCCTCAGTTACCCCAGCTTTTAGAGAATTTAGATTAGATTGGAACTCATTGAGAACATTATGAACATCATCCCTGGTCGCTTTCACTTCTGCCCTAATCAATTCCATTGTGTCATCAATGGCTTTTTCTAACCTAGCTATTGCCTGGAGAGCTGTTAGCCTGAATTCCCCTTCCAATATACTGTCTATGTCCATATCCAAAATATCTTATGCAGAAGGCTCAGTCTCTGAATTTTTCATCTGTTGGGCATTCCTCCTCCTTGTCATTTTGGTGAGAGATGGCTGAATGGACATGTAGCTGAATGTATCGAATGTGGTGCAGTCAAGGTGCACCCTGGAATGCTTCTGAGCAATCAAGAGTGTCCACCAAAAAGAAAGAAAAAAGAAATAGAGAAAGACAGGAAAAAAGAAGAAAGATAACATAAAGGAGAAGCCCCAGCCCAAATGGGCCCCAAGGTAAGATTTATGAAGTATACAAACATAAACAGGCAAGCAAAAAGACAGACAAAAATAGATGACAAGAGAAAAATAAATAAATAAATAAAAGAACCTCGTGAACAAGAACCCCAAGTATAAGATTTACATACTACCAGGACAAAAAATAAATACACAGAAACACTGACAGAAGAAAGAAGATGGGAGAGTGGTTATAAATTCTCAGTGTGGGTGAGGAAGGTTATTTTGATTTTTCCTGGATGTATCTTGATATCTTTGTTAAAGGAGTTAACTTTCCTAAAATAAAGGAGGATTAAAACTGGTTTACCTATAGGGGTAGCATTGATTGGGGAAAGGGGATTACCTTGAAGCTTATCTCTATATAAATATTTAAAAAATAATTAATAAAATAAAATAAAAATTAAAAAATAGAAAAGCAAAAGAAAAACACAGGTATATGTATCAAAAAGTTCAATTTAAAAGGTTATTATGGAATTTGATGTACTGAACATCTCATTGTGATGTTAAGTCTGTAAAAAGGTGTATATATATATATATATATATATGTAAATGAAAAGAACCAGAATAGTGGGTACGAATTAAAAATAAAAGTTGTATCTATGAATCAGCGGTGGTTGTCCTCTTGTCTATTTTACGGGGGTGGGGGCTGGCTTTCTGGGGGGGGGGGCCTGCCTTGTGGATTTTCAGTCAGTGATGTTCCTAGAGTTACGTCCTACCGAGCCCCTCAAGGGGGTGGGCTCTGAGGAAACCGTTTTTTCAGGCTTTTTCTCTCTGGAGATGTGTTTGTTTGTTTGTTCATTTGTTTTCTCTCCTCTTGGCAGCTCTTGATGGTTTTTGGAGGATTAGAGGAAAGCAAACTGCACCCAGACCTCCCTCTCAGAAAGAAGCCTCAGTCTGTTCCCCTCTGGGTGCTCCAGGGCACATAAATTCCCCCTCGGCTGCTGGGAGATCACGTTCCCAGTCATGGTCTCTGGGGTCACAGGAACTCCCTCTTGTACCAAAAACCACGAGAAATACTAGCCACAGCTTCTGAAAAGTTCCAGGCTGCCAGAGAGTTCCAAAGCTGAGATAGCACACTGAGATTTTCCTGCTGGACCGGGCTGTGAGTGCTCAGACTCTCCAGGGTATGACAGAGCACCAGGTAGCGCCAGCCCACCCCTCTTCCAGGGGAGGGTGTAGGGGACGACTTAGACTCTGGTCATGCAGCGCAAGCATGGAGAGTGCAAAAGGCTGTGGTTCTGCCTGCTGGCTAGCGAGACTCCCTCACCCTCATGGGCACTTCCACCCAGAGACTCTCAGGCTCTCGGTGGCTCACGGAACAAGACCTGGCTTCTTCTCTGCACTCTTTCTGGCTCAGTGCCAGCGGTGGCGTCCTGGGTTGGCTGGCTTCAGCCCCTGTACCTAACCACCTGATTCCCCCAATTTCCCCCTACAATCTTTGCTCTTTTTGAGTGCTTTCAACCAAACTCCAAGTTAATGCTGGTCCCCAATCACAGGGCACACTCGTATTGGGGTATTACTTTCCAATGGGTTGCTTCTGGTGGCTCCCTCCCTCTTTTCCTTATCTTCTGATATCACTCCAATGTTTCCACTCTGCTTTACATGCTCACTGGTGTCTTCTACCCCCATAGAGATCCCAACATGGATAGTTCTAATCTCAGGCTTATTTCATGGGTAATCAGAGTTCCTTGGTAGGTAATCAGCTCACTTTAGGGGACAGCTTGAAATGGTGGTGCCTCCTAATTCTCGCCATTTTGTCTCCCCTAGAATTGTCTAGATATATATTTTTAAGGAGCTAGTGCAAATAATGTTTTTTTTTACATTTTTTCACCTTTTTTTTACATTTATATTTTAGTTTTATTTACATTCAAGTCAGCTAATATACACTGTATTTTTAATTAGGGTGTAGAATTTCATGATTCATGAGTTCTATATAGCACCCAGTGTTCATGATATCAAGGTCCCTCCTTAATGCCCATCAACCAATTACCCCACTCCCAGCCCATTTCCCCACATGCAAACCTCAGTATATACCTTATTTAGTTAAGGGTCTCTCATGGATTGTCTTTCTTGCTGTTTTTAGCCTGTTTTATTTTTCTTTCCCTTCCCGTATATTATCAGTTTTGTATATTAAATTCCACATAGGAATGAAATATTATGGTATTTGTCTTCATCTAAGTTACTTATTTCACTTAGCATGATATCCTCCAATTCCATCCACACTGTTACGAGGGAAAATATTTCCATTTTTGTTTGTTTGTTTTTGGTTTTTGTTGTTGTTGTTGGCTGAGTAATATTCCATTGAGTATGTATACCAAGTCTTCTTGATTCATTCATCAGTGAATGGACATCAAGGCTCTTTCCATGGTTTGGCTTTTGTGGATTTTGCTGGAGTAACACTGGGGGCATGTGTATCTTCTAATCACTATATTTATACCCTCTGGATAAATATCTAGTAGTGAATTGTTGTGTCATAGGGTAGTTTATTTTTATCTTTCTGAAGAACCTCTGTACTATTCCCAGAGTGGCTGCACCAGTTTACAATCCCATCAGCTGTTTAAGAGGGCTCCCCTTTCTCTGTGCTGCACTGTTCATTTGAACAATCTGATTGGTGTGAGATGGTATCTCATGATGGTTTTGATCTGTATTACTCTGATGAAGAATGATGCTGAGGATTTTTTCATGTATCTGTAAGCCATTTATGTGTTCTTTGCAGATTTGTCTGTTCATTTCTTCTGGCAATTTCTTCATTGGACTTTTCTGGGGGTTGATTATTGAGTTTGATGAGTTTTTCTTAGATTTTGGAGACTAGACCTTTATTTAGGTCAGTTGCAAATGTCTTCTTCCATTATGTATTCTACCTTTCAGTGTTGTTGATTGTTTCTTTTGCTTTGCAAAAGCTTTTTTTTCCTGATGAAGTCCCAGTGGTTCATGTTGGGTTTTTGTTTCCCTTGCCTCCGGCAAGAAGTTGTATTTGCCAAGGTCAAAGATGTTGTTGCTTGTGTTTTGCTCTAGGGTTTTGATGGATTCCTTCATCACAGTTAGGTCTTTCATCCATTTTGAGTTTGTTTTCGTGTATGGTGTAAGAAAGTGGTCCAGGTTCATGCTTCTGCCTGTGGCTATCCAATTTTCACAACATAATTTGTTGAAGAGACTGTCTTTTTTTTTCCCCATTGGATAATCATTCCTCTTTGTCAACCACTTGGAGACCATAGAGTTGAGGGTCCATTCCTGGGTCTTCCAATATGCTCCATGGATATAGGTGTCTGGTTTCATGAGAGAACCATACTGTCCTGGTAATCACAGCTTTGAAATACAGGCTGAAGTCTGGAATTGTGATGCCTCCCATTTTAATTCTCCTTTACAACATTCCATCGGCCTCTTGGATTGTTTTTTTGGTTTTACACAAATTTTAGGATTGTTTGTTGAAGCTCTCTGAATGAATGTTAAGGGTATTTTGATAGAGATTGCAATGAATGTGTAAATTTCTTTGCATAGCATAGATATTTTAATAACATATGTTCTTCTAATCCATGAACTTGGAATATTTTTCCATTCTTTGGTGTCTTCCTCAACTTCTCTCCTAAGAGTTCAATAATTTTCAGAATACAGGTCTTTTACGTCTTTGGTCAGGGTCAATCCTAGGTATTGACCTAGGTATTTTTTGGAAACACAATAAATCCTTTCAAACTGATTATTAACAGAGTACCCTGAGCACTGACTCAGAATGACAAATAGCAGGTTTAGTAAAATCATTGAGAGAAAAATGAAATTAAAATTGAAATGCACAATTTAATTAAAAAGTAAAGAAAAAAAGGAAATCCTTGGGCATCTAGGGAAAAAGGAGCTGATGACATATAAAGGAAAAGAAATGAGAATGTCATCCACATTTCTGAATGCCGTATTTTGTAACAAAAGAAAGTGGAGTAATGTATTGAAAGACACTGAAGGGAAGACGCTGTGAACCATGGATTTCATAGCTGAGAAAACCTAATTTATACAGAATAAAGGTCTTGGCATTCAATTCATTTTGGAAGAACTCAGGCTATATTTTCCCCATGATGACTCGAAGAGGGATGACCAAACATAGGACAAGAAATGACTTGAAAGAATGTAAGGGCAGATGGTTAACAGGCAATCTATGATGACTTTGCATTACTAAGGTTCTGTGAGAAGGAGAATGACCTGAGTGGCAGTCCCTAGGGTAATTGTTTCATAATAATTCAAGAGCTTTATGGGATCGGAAAGCTTTTTTTATTTTATGTAAACATATTTTTTAAAGATTTTATTTGTTTATTTGACAGACAGAAATCACAAGTAGGCAGAGAGGCAGGCAGAGAGAGGGGGAAGCAGGCTCCCCATCGAGCAGAGAGTCCGATGCGGGGCCCCATCCTGGGACCCCGAGATCATGACCTGAGCTGAAGGCAGAGGCTTTAACCCGCTGAACCACCCAGGCGCCCCTTATGTAAACACATTTTAAAACAACTGCAAGTAAATATTGCTTAATATAGACAGCTCATGATAATTAATTGATTTTACATTTAAAAAATAGTAAACTTCCAACATTAAGTGTAATGTTTATTCAACAAAATGCATTCCAAGTCCACACAAATCAGGAAGGAAATAACTGGCACCACATTAGCTGACTTGGGAGAGAGGAGTGTTCATGGGGGAGCCAAGAGGTAGCTCTGTTTTTGGCCTCATGGCTGATAGAAGTCCCTGGAAGTGGGCAATCTCCAGCCCCTCCAAGGCCCAGGTTGGCTGCTCTGATGAGCAGTGATAGAATCTATAGAACTAGCAGGAATCCACAGGTGTCACGGTGATAGATGGAAGAGGGTTTCATCAGGGTGGGTGTGTGGTTACCTCTCAATCCCTGGAAGATGACCTTGAGCCCTAGAATGCCCAAGGGTCAGATGCATAAGGTACTGGGGCCTATTTGGTGCTCTGTGCTGAGGGGGTGATCTGTCATCACACAGAATCATTTCACCTGAGTGACAGGCAAGTCAGCTTTCAGGATCAGGTCCTCTGGACTGGGAAATAATGCAAAAGGAGGGGAAGACTCTAGGTTTTCAGGGATGAACAGTCTGAGTTCCAAGACCTGGGCCAAGGGAGGATCTGGTTATCTCAGGTCTCATGGAACAGACCATAACTCCTCCATTCAAGTCAGTCCTGTCATGAGATCTGCACCTCAAAAGTGGGCAGCTTCCTGGAGTGCTTCCTTTCTGATCTAATAAAATTTTTATTTCTAGCACAACCACTAAAACTTGCGTGTGCTTTTCAAATAAAAGATCAAAAATTCTTATACAGTTGTATTAAAAACATAGGAAAGCAGCAAAGTGTATGTGAACTTAACTTTTCTCTGCTTCCTCTGCACACCTGTTCCACAAGTCCATTACCTCTACTTTATCATGTGGTGGAAGTTCTAGCTCACGAATCAGACAACAAAAATAAATAAAAGGCATCCAAATCAGCGAAGAAGAAGTCTAACTCTCACTCTTTGCAGATGACATGTTAATTTATGTGGAAAACCAAAAAAACTCCACTCCAAAACTGCTAGAATTCATACAGGAATTCAGTAAAATGTCAGGATATAAAAACAATGCACAGAAATCAGTTCCATTTCTATACACTAACAAGATGGAAGAAAGAGAAATTAAGGAGTCGATCCCACATACAATTGCACCAAAACCCATAAGATACCTAGGAATAAATTGAACCAAAGAGACAAAGTATCTGTACCCAGAAATACTGAGTACTCTGTATTTATACAGTACTCATGAAATAATTTGGGGAAAACACAAATAAATGGAAAAATGTTTCATGTTCATGGCTTGGAAGAACAAATATTGTGAAATGTCTATGCTACATAGAGCAATCTACACATTTAATGCAATCCCTATGAATATACCATCAATTTTTTTTCAAAGAAATGGAACAAATAATCCTAAAATTTATATGAAACAAGAAAAGAGCCTAAATATCCAGAGGAATGTTGAAAAAGAAAACCAAGGATTATGGCATCACCATTCCAGACCTCAAGCTTTATTACAAAGCTGTAATCATCAAGACAGTTTGGTACGGGCACAAAAACACACAGAGATCAATGCAAGAGAGTAGAGAGCCCAGTAATGGACTCTCAAGTCTATGGTCAACTCATCTTTGACAAAGCAGGAAAGAATGTCCAATAGAAAAAATAAAGTCTCTTCAATAAATGGTGCTAGGAAAACTGGACATCCACATGCAGAAGAATGAAACTGGATCATTTCCTTACACCACACACAAAAATTTACTCAAAATGAATCAAAGACTTCAATGTGAGACAAAAAGCCTTCAAAATCCTTGAGGAGAACACAGGAAGCAACCTGTTTGTCCTTAGCCACAACAACTTCTTCCTAGGAACATCACCAAAGGCAAGGGAAGCAAGGACAAAAATGAACTATTGGGAGTTCATCACGATCCAAAGCTTTTATACAGCGAAGGAAGCAGTCAACAAAACCAAAAGACAACCAACAGAATGGGAAAAGACATTTGCAAATTACATATCAGATAAAGGGCTAATTTCCAAAATCTATAAAGAACTTATTAAACTTAACACCCAAAGAACAGATATTCCGTTCAAGAAAAGGGCAGAAGACCAGAACAGATATTTCTGCAAAGAAGACCTCCAAATGGCCAAAAGACACATGAAAGAGTTATCAACATCACTCAGGAACCGGGAAATCCAAATAAATACCACAGTGAGATACCTCCTCACACCAGTCAGAGTGGCTAAAATCAACCAGTCAGGAAGCAACAGGTGTTGGTGAGGATGTAGAGAAAAGGGAATCCTCCTAAACTTTTGGTGGGAATTCAAGCTAGTGCAGCCACTCTGGAAAACAGTATGGAGTTTCCTCAATAAGTTGAAAATAGAGCTACCCTACGACCCAGCAATCCTACTACTGGATA
>PJEN01008230.1:68577-90266 GCA_004024605.1 Pteronura brasiliensis
AGATATATATATATATATATATATATATATATATATATATATATATATGTATATATATACACACACGCACACATATATATAATATCTTTATCTTATATCAATGTATCTATCTATCTATATATCTATATCAGTATGCATATCTATATCTGCACACACACACACACACACACATTTTTTTCCTTGGGGTCCTGGGATTGAGTCCTACATCTGGCTCTCTGCTCAGCAAGCAGCCTGCTTCTCCTCTCTCTCTTCCTATTTCTCTTCCTAAATGTGATCTTTTTTTGTCAAATATATAAATAAAATCTTTAAAAAATAAATCATTTAAAGAAGCAATTCGGTTAAATTAAATCATAATTAAGTAGTTTAAATTGAATTAAATCCTAATCCAATCCTAATCGATAAGTCAGGTGCCATTATAAGAATGGGAAGAGACACCAAGGATGGACCTGCATAGGGAAAGACCATGTGAGGACACAGCAAGAAGGTCCGGTCTCCAAGCCAGGAAGAGAGGCTTCAGGAGAAACCAAACCTTCTGATACCTTAATTTTGGATTTCCATCTTCCAGAATTCTGAAAAATTAAATTTCTTTGGTTTAAGCCACCCAGTCTGGTGGCTGGCATTCTGTTAACACAATGTTAGCCACCAAATGGAGATGTTGCCATTGAAAAGTAGGGAACTGCTGTAACAAATACCTGCAAATATGGAAGTGACTTTGTGGAAGTGGGATGGGGAAAGGCTGGATGAGTTACAAGGGGCATGCTAGAAAAGCCTACATTGACTGGAAGAGACTGTCAGTAGAAGTATGAACCTTAAAGGTGATGCTCATGTGGTTTCCAATGGGAATGAGGAATGTCATTAGAAACTGGAGGAAAGGCGATCTTTGTTGTAAGGAGGTAAAGCACTTGGCTGAATTGTGCTTAGTGTTTTCTGGAAAACAGAATATATTTGTGATGAGCTTGAATGATTACCTGAGGAGATTTCTAAGAAAAAAAAATGTCAAGGGTGCAATCTGAATTTTTGTTACAGTTCATAGTAGAGGGCAAGAACTTAGAGATGATATTAACAAGGATTTGCTAAACAGATGTTAAGCAAAAAGGAATCAGACTTTGTATACTCAGAAAACTGTCAGCCCATCCACACTGAAAAACACAAGAAAAGCATGATCTGGAGAGAAAAAAGAATTGTTGGCTGGAAGAATACTTTGGTAAAGACATTAGATGTGTGACTCCTGACCAGCAAGATAGGAATGTGTAATGTTGAAATTTGAACCAGGGTTCCACTTCTGGAATTTCAGTTTTTAACTCCAAAGCTCTCAAATTTCACACTTTCTTGTTCACAGAATCTATCTCTATCCTGTATACTGTGTGTGTGTGTGTACACACACACACACACACACTATATATATATATATATATATCTATATATATATATCTATATATACACATTACATGGGATACAAGTTTGTACTTTCTCCTTCCCCCTGTGGTACAGATTTTAAAAAACAAGACATGTGAAGTTTAAGAGGAGTGACAGTACTATAAAAACCATAGTACCATATGATTTCAGTTATATGTGGTATCTGAAAAACAAACAAAAACCAAACTCTTAGATACAGAGAACAAACTCGTGATTGCCAAAGGGAAAATGGGTAGGAGAATGGGAAAAACAGATAAAAGGGATAAAGAGGTAAAAATTTTTCAGTTACAAAATAAATAAGTTACAGAAATGTAAAGTACAGCATAGGGAATATGTTCTATAATACTGTAACAATGCAGTGTGGTGACAGATGGAGACTATGTTTATCATGGTAAGCATCAAGTAATGTATAGAATTATCAAGTCACTCTATTGTACACCTGAACCTAATGTAACATAGTATGCTAATGATACTACAGTATTTTTTCTAAAAAAATTAAAAATAAAATAAAAAGAATATTACCAGTGCTATGGGTGATTGGAATGTCAAAGGGACATTTCTTAGCCTAGCAAGTTTGTGTCTATAAAATAATGTGGAATAGTTTGGGATCTTGTGTTTTCTGGAGTGAGTTGAGCAGTAACTTACATTAGCTAGATGGGGGGAGGGTCTCCCCATCCCACTGTCAATAGAGTTTTCATATATGAGGGCTAGGTATCATTGGAAAATTCGGATGTCTGAGATTAATAGAAAACTGAGAAGAAACTTTTTATCTGTGGTAAGCTCAGTGGCAGCTTCTAAGAAAGGCATTTATTTCAGCTGAATGTTAAGAAACCTCCAGCTGTCTGGAGCCATGTGTTAAAAGACACTTGTCAGATTTTGTTTCTTTTTATTTTTTTAAATGTGTTTTATGGGGCACCTGGGTGGCTCAGTTGATTAAGCATCCAACTTGATGTTTTGGCTCATGTCCTGATCTCAGGGTTGTGAGATCAAGACTTATGTGGGGCTCCCTGCTCAGCATGGGATCTGTTTGTGATTCTTTTCCTCAACCTCTGCCTCTGCCCCTGCTCCAACTTATGCACATGCACATCCTCTCTCCTTTCTCTAAAATAAATAAAAGAAAATCTTTTTAAATATGTTTTTTTCATTTTTGATATTTTGAACATCAGGATTTTCATGTAAAATTGACAATTTTAAGTGTTGGGAAGTAGTTAACATTAAGTATGTTGAAGTCAAAGAAAGGTGTCTATGCACTGAGACCCAGCACCTCATTTGTAATCTCTGGCCTGCACAAAATGATGAAGAATAAAATAATAACAAGACTCATTGCAAACCAGCTAAGGCTGAATAACAAAATTGTTTACTGCAGCCAGTCATCTTGGTCACAATTAGCAGTATGGGATGGGAGGGAAGGAAGTAGATAGTTGTCATCAACCTGGAAATTTTGTTATGTGGGTCTGCCAGGCAGACAAGAGATGGAAAGAAATATGTATGTGAAAAGAAGGACATTCATGAAGCTATTGATGGCAAGCTGAGATAGCCTGGAGATGCACTCCTTTCTCTTTCAAGGATAAGTTTATAAGATAAACTACCAGAGATACTAGAATGAGACAAGCGAGGCCCCTATGAAACAAAATTCAAGGGGCCACTCTCAGTGTCATGAAGTTTCACGGGTGAGGCTTGTACAAACCTAGGTGTGAATGTCTCCTGAGATCGTGTGCTCTTGATGCATCAATTGCCTCACCTTAGTGATGGTTCTGGTGTTTACACCATGTCAAAAACAATTATTTATTTTTTTCTCAGATGATATGGCTGTTTTTCAATTTCAGGAATAGCAAATCTCAGTGAAAAACAGTAACGAAAGAGTAGTCAAAAGAAAAAAGTCTGGACACTAATGGCCCATTCTGTGACAAAAAATTTGCAACTGTTTGCTTCAATGAATCAATCTTTATTTCTATTTATAGATTTTCAATTATCCTTCTAAATTCTGATACAATTTCACATTCTTGGTTTCCATATTTATTCATTCCAAGCTATTTATTGAGTTCCTACCTAATGTGTCATTGTGCTAGACGATTGATTCTATATTGGTGAATAAAACTGAAAAGGTGACTGTCCTCTTGGAGTTGATAAGTGATAGAGAAAAAGACACTTAATATGTACATAACTAAATTAATTAGTAATTATCATTGTGCTAAGGAGAGCATAAGAAACAAACATGGTGCAGGAATGTTTACTATTATTGTTTCATATTCGAGAACACAGTTCAGGATCCCCTCCAAGACCTTTGACAATGCAGTGTGACTGAGCAGAATTCCTGCCAGAAGTCGTAAGACATTTGAGGAAGTAAATTATATAACGTCTTTTCTTTCAATATTAAAGATAAAATTGAAATAATTCATGCATGCCTTAAAAATAGGAAGACTTCATCAAAATCAAAAGCTTCTGCACAGCAAAGGAAACAGTCAACAAAACAACGAGGCAACCCACGGAATGGGAGAAGATATTTGCAAATGACAGTACAGACAAAAGATTGATACCCAGGATCTATAAAGAACTCCTCAAACTCAACACACACAGAACAGATAATCATATCAAAAAATGGGCAGAAGATATGAACAGAACTTCTCCAATGAAGACATACAAATGGCTATCAGACACATGAAAAAATGTTCATCATCACTAGCCATCAAGGAGGTTCAAATTAAAACCACATTGAGATATCACCTTACACCAGTTAGAATGGCCAAAACAGGAAACAACATGTGTTGGAGGGGATGTGGAGAAAGGGGAACCCTCTTACACTGTCGGTGGGAATGCAAGTTGGTGCGGCCTCTTTGGAGAACAGTGTGGAGATTCCTCAAGAAATTAAAAATAGAGCTTCCCTATGACCCTGCAATTTCACTACTGGGTATTTACCCCAAAGATACAGATGTAGTGAAAAGAAGGGCCATCTGTACCCCAATGTTTATAGCAGCAATGGCTACGGTCGCCAAACTGTGGAAAGAACCAAGATGCCCTTCAATGGACGAATGGATAAGGAAGATGTGGTCCACATACACTATGGAGTATTATGCCTCCATCAGAAAGGATGAATCCCCAACTTTTGTAGCAACATGGACTGGACTGGAAGAGATTATGCTGAGTGAAATAAGTCAAGCAGAGAGAGTCAATTATCATATGGTTTCACTTATTTGTGGAACATAACAAATAACATGGAGGACATGGGGAGTTAGGAGAAGGGAGTTGTGGGAAGTTGGAAGGGGAGGTGAACAATGAGAGACTATGGACTCTGAAAAACAATTTGAAGGGTTTGAAGAGGTGGGGGGGTGGGATGTTGGGGGAACCAGGTGGTGGGTATTAGAGAGGGCACGGATTGCATGGAGCACTGGGTGTGGTACAAAAACAATGAATACTGTTATGCTGAAAATAAATTAAAAAATTGTTAAAAAATAGGAAGACTTTTTTTTTCAAGTATGTAGAATAAATACAAAACACATTTGGTCGTACCACAAAGCTACTAGTAAAAAGTTCTTTCTTTCTTTCTAGTTTTGTCTCATGCCACACTTTAGCAAAATTCATATTACTCCTTGACTGTTCTTCCTCTGCTTTTGCTTTCTTCTTCCCCTCCCTTCCCTTTAATCATACATGTTTAGGATTGATCCTATTTTAATTTATTCTCAGTCTGATATGTCTTTTGCACCTATCTTCTCCCATTCTGTCAGTTGTCTTTTGGTTTTGTTAACTGTTTCCTTTGCTGTGCAAAAGCTTTCGATCTTGATGAAATCCCAATATTTCATTTTTGCCCTTGCTTCCCTTGCCTTTGGCGATGTTCCTAGGAAGACGTTGCTGTGGCTGAGGTCAAAGAGCTTGCTGTCTGTGTTCTTCTCAAGGATTTTGATGGAGTCTTTTCTCACATTGAGGTCCTTCATCCATTTTGAGTCTATTTTCGTGTGAGGTGTAAGGAAATTGTCCAACTTCATTTTTCTCCATGTGGCCATCCAATTTTCCCAACACCATTTGTTGAAGAGGCTGTCGTTTTCCATTGGACATTCTTTCCTGCTTTGTCGAAGATTAGTTGACCATAGAGTTGAGGGTCTATTTCTGGGCTCTCTAGTCTGTTCCATTGTTCTATGTGTCTGTTTTTGTGCCAGTACCACGCTGTCTTGATGATGACAGCTTTGTAATAGAGCTTGAAGTCCGGAATTGTGATGCCACCAACTTAGGCTTTATTTTTCAATATTCCTTTGGCTATTCGAGGTCTTTTCTGGTTCCATAGAAATTTTAGGATTATTTGTTCCATTTCTTTGAAAAAATGGGTGGGTTTTGATAGGGATTGCATTAAATGTGTAAATTGCTTTAAGTAGCATAGACATTTTCACAATATTTGTTCTTCCAATCCAAGAGTATGGAACATTTTTCCATTCCTTTGTGTCTCCCTCAATTTCTTTCATGAGTACTTTATAGTTTTCTGAGAATAGATTCTTAGTCTCTTTGGTTGGGTTTATTCCTAGGTATCTTATAGTTTTGGGTGCAATTGTAAATGGGATTGACTCCTTAATTTCTCTTTCTTCTGTTTTGTTGTTGGTGTAGAGAAATGCAACATATTTCTGAGCATTGATTTTATATCTTGACACTTTACTAAATTCCTGTACAAGTTCTAGCAGTTTTGGAGTGGAGTCTTTTGGGCTTTCCACATATAGTATCATAACTGCAAAGAGTGATAGTTTGACTTCTTCTTTGCCAATTTGGATGCCTTTAATTTCTTTTTGTTGTCTGATTGCTGAGGCTAGGACTTATAGTACTATGTTGAATAGCAGTAGTGATCATGGACATCCCTGCCGTGTTCCTGACCTTAGCAGAAAAGATTTCAGTTTTTCTCCATTTAGAATTATATTTGAGGTGGCTTTTTCATAGATGGCTTTGATAATATTGAGGTATGTGCCCTCTATCCCTACACTTTAAAGAGTTTTGATGAGGAAGGGATGCAGTATTTTGTCAAATGTTTTTTCAACATCTATTGAGAGTATCATATAGTTCTTGTTCTTTCTTTTATTAATGTGTTGTATCACATTGATTGATTTGCGGATGTTGAACCAACCTTGCAGCCCTGGAATAAATCCCACTTGGTCATGGTGAATAATCCTTTTAATGTACTGTTGAATCCTATTGGCTAGTAGTTTGGTGAGAATTTTCGCATCTGTGTTCATTAAGGATATTGGTCTGTAATTCTCTTTTTGGATGGGATCCTTGTCTGGTTTTAGTATCAAGGTGATGCTGGCCTCATAAAATGGGTTTGGAAGTTTTTCTTCCATTTCTATTTTTTGGAACAGTTTCAGGAGAATAGGAATTAGTTCTTCTTTAAACGTTTGGTAGAATTCCCCTGGGAAGCCATCTGGCCCTGGACTTTTTTTGTTTGTTTGTTTGGAGATTTTTGATGACTGTTTCAATCTCCTTACTGGTTATGGGTCTGTTTAGGTTTTCTATTTCTTCCTGGTTCAGCTGTGGTAGTTTATATGTCTCTAGGAATACATCCATTTCTTCCAGATTGTCAAATTTGTTTATGTAGAGTTGCTTATAGTATGTTCTTATAACTGTTTGTAACTGTTTGTATTTCTTTGGTGTTAGTTGTGATCTCTTCGCTTTCATTCATGATTTTATTTATTTGGGTCCTTTCTCTTTTCTTTTTGATAAGTCTGGCCAGGGGTTTATCAATCTTATTAATTCTTTCAAAGAACAAGCTCCTAGTTTCATTGATTTGTTCTATTGTTTTGTTGTTGTTGTTGTTTGTTTGTTTCTATTTCATTGATTTCTGCTCTGATCTTTATTATTTCTCTTCTCCTGCTTGGTTTAGGTTTTCTTTCTTGTTCTTTCTCCAGCTCCTTTAGGTGTAGGTTTAGGTTGTGTATTTGAGACCTTTCTTGTTTCTTGAGAAAGGCTTGTACTGCTATATATTTTCCTCTCAGGACTGCCTTTGCTGTGTCCCACAGATTTTGAACAGTTGTGTTTTCATTATCATTTGTTGCCATGAATTTTTTCAATTCTTCTTTAATTTCCTGGTTGCCCCATTCATTCTTTAGAAGGATGCTGTTTAGTCTCCATGTATTTGGGTTCTTTCCAAATTTTCTCTTGTGATTGAGTTCTAGCTTCAGAGCATTGTGGTCTGAAAATATTCAGGGAATGATCCCAATCTTTTGATACCGGATTTATGACCCAGGATGTGATCTATTCTGGAGAATGTTCCATGTGCACAAGAGAATAATGTGTATTCTGCTGCTTTGGGTTGGAACGTTCTGAATATATCTGTGATGTCCATCTGGTCTAGTGTGTCAGTTAAGGCCTTTATTTCCTTGTTGATTTTTTGCTTGGATTATCTGTCCATTTCTGTGAGGGGAGTGTTAAAGTCCCCTACTATTATTGTATTACTGTCAGTGTGTTTCTTTGATTTTGTTATTAATTGGTTTATATAGTTGGCTGCTCCCATGTTAGGGGCATAGATATTTAAAAGTGTTAGAGCTTCTGGGGTGCCTGGGTGGCTCAGTGCGCTAAGCCTCTGCCTTCAGCTCAGGTCGTGATCTCAGGGTCCTGGGATCGAGCCCCGCATCGGGCTCTCTGCTCGGCGTGGAGCCTGCTTCCTCCTCCCTCTCTCTCTCTCTCTCTCTCTCTCTCTCTCTCTGCCTTTCTGCCTCCTTGTAATCTCTCTCTGTCAAATAAATAAATAAAATCTTTAAAAAAATTGTTAGAGCTTCTTGTTGGACAGACACTTTGGGTATGATATAGTGTCCTTCCTCATCTCTTATTATAGCCTTTGGCTTAAAATCTAATTGATCTGATATAAGGATTGCAACCCCAGCTTTCTTCTGATGTCCATTAGCATGGTAAATTGTTTTCCACCCCCTCACTTCAAATCTGGAGGTGTCCTCGGGTCTAAAATGAGTTTATTGTAGGCATCATATAGATGTTACTTTTTTTAAATCAATTCTGATACCCTGTGTCTTTTGATTGGAGCATTTAGTCCATTAACATTCAGGGTAACTATTGAGAGATATGAATTTAGTGCCATTGTACTGCCTGTAAGATGACTGTTACTGTATATTGTCTCTGTTCCTTTCTGATCTACTACTTTTAGACTCTCTCTTTGCTTAGAGGATCCCTATCAGTATTTCCTGTAGAGCTGGTTTGGTGTTTGCAAATTCTTTCAGTTTTTGTTTGTCCTGGAAGATTTTAATCTCTCCTTCTATTTTCAATGATAGCCTAGCTGGATATAGTAATCTTGGCTGCATGTTTTTCTCATTTAGTGCTCTGAGTATATCATGCCAGCTCTTTCTGACCTGCGAGGTCTCTGTGGATAAGTCTGCTGCCAATCTAACATTTTTACCATTGTATGTTACAGACTTCTTTTCCCGGGCTGCTTTCAGGATTTTCTCTTTGTCGCTAAGACTTGTAAATTTTACTATTAGATGACGGGGTTTGGACCTATTCTTGTTTATTTTGAGCGGGGTTCTCTGCACCTCCTGGATGTTATTGCTTGTTCCCTTTGCCATATTAGGGAACTTCTCTCCAATAATTCTTTCCAATATACCTTCTGCTCCCCTCTCTCTTTCTTCTTCTTCTGGAAACCCAATTATCCTAATGTTCTTTCATCTTATGGTGTCAGTTATCTCTCAAATTCTCCCCTCGTGGTCCAGTAGCTGTTTGTCTCTCTTTTGCTCAGTTTATTTTTCTATGTCATTTGGTCTTCTGTATCACTAATTCTTTCTTCTGCCTCATTTATCTTAGCAGTAAGAGCCTCCATTTTTTATTGCACCTCATTAATAGCTTTTTGATTTCAACTTGGTTAGATTTTAGTTCTTTTATTTCTCCAGAAAGGGTTTTTATTTCTCCCGAGAGAGTTTCTCTAATATCTTCCATGCCTTCTTTGAACCCGTCTAGAACCTTGAGAATCGTCATTCTGAACCATAGATCTGACATATTACCAATGTCTGTATTGATTAGGTTCCTAGCCTTCGGTACTGCCTCTTGTTTTTTTTTTTTTTTTTTTTTTTTTTTTTTTTTTTTTTTTTTTTTTTTTTTTTGTTTTGTTTTTCTGCCTTGTCATTTTGTCCAGATAAGAGTATATGAAGGAGCAAATAAAATACAGAAATGGTGGCAAAGACCCCAGGAAAATGAGCTTTAACCAAATCAGAAGAGACCCCCAGTCATGGGAGGGATAAAAGGAAGTTCAGAAAAAAAATAAAAAATAAAAGAAATAAAGAAAAAATATAAAAAAAGAATATATATATATATATATATATATATATATATATATATATTAGATAAACTATTTAAAAATGTTAAAAAAGAAAAGGGTAAAAGTTAAAAAAATTTAGCAGAAAAAAAATAAAATATAATTAAATTAACTGCAAGAATAAAGAATCATGGGGAGAAAGCCATGAGTTCCGTGCTTTGCTTTTTCCTCCACTGGAATTCTGCTGCTCTCCTTGGTAGGTGAACTTTGTCTCAGCTGGATTTCTTATTGATCTTCTGGGGGAGCGGCCTGTTGTAGTGATTTTCAATTGTCTTTGTCAGAGGCAGAATTGCACCACCCTTAGCAGGGGCTGTGCTAAGTAATCTGCTGGGGTTGGCTTTTGGGAGCTTTTGTCCCCTGAATGCTTTCCATAGAGTTTCAGAGGACGGAAATGAAAATGCCAGCCTCCCAGTCTCTGGCCCAGAGGAGCCGAGAGCTTGGGGCCCCACTCCTCAGTGTGCCCTCAGAGAAAAGAGCCCAATCACTCCGGTCTCCCTGGCCTCTAGTCGTGCTCTGAGCTAACCCTGTCTGTGACCGGGTAAATTTGTCACCAACACAACTGCCTTTCCTCTGGGCTCCCCACGTGCTCCTATGCACCAGGTAGGAACTGTAGGAGTCATTTCTTTTTACATCCTACTTAGATGTACCCATTACTATCTCTAATTTAGGGATGGGGTCTGTAGCTTCAGAGTACTGCCTGGGGTCACCCAGCTTCAAAGAGGCTGAATGGGGGCTAGAATTGCTGTCTCTCTGCCACTAGACTCTCCTCCATTCACACAGTCCCAAAATGGAATTCAGAGTCGTGCAAAGCTCCACATACAAACACCCAGGACTGGAGACTTCACTGAACTCGTGGGGCAGTGGTACCACTCTGGAGCTTGGTCTGGGTCTGTTGTCTGACGATCGCAGGTCTTGGCACTGAGAACTCTCCCAGGTCCAGGCAGCCTTTGTCTGGGCAGGATGAGGTTTCTCCCTGGGTACCAGGCACAAAGGTTTATGTAACCTCAGAGCTGAGAACTCCTTTCTGAAGCATTTGGAATGCAGCCTTCTTGTCAGGTAGGCCCAGCAAGGGTAGACAAGGCCTGGGATCCAATCCTGCCCCTGCCTCACTCTGGAGTATGGAGAAGGGCAGTTTCTTAAAGCTTTGGTTTCCTTATTCATAAAACAGAGACAGCATTTCTACCTTCCTCATGGAATTCTTATAGAGATTGACTGGCATGTTTCATGTTCTAAAAGGACACTCAGTCATCCCTAGCTCTACCTGCTTAAATTAGCTCATGTGAGCCCACTGCTGCCATGGGCTATAGGCCTCTGCCTTACTCTGTCCCTTCTTCCCAGCATGCCCGGCTCCCCCTAATTCAATTGTCTATCCAGAAATCCTACATCCCCTCCAGTATGGGTGACTTGTCCCTCAGCTGGGATCCCACAACACTGGTCCTCATTTATCAGACCCAGGGCAGACCTGGATCAGGATCTCACACAGAGCTTGTGTCCTGGACATGGACAATACTCAGTGTGGAGACTGTCAGTCTGGAGCTTCCTAAATTGTCATCTGTTTTTAGAACAAATGACAGGGTGTCTTGTGATGGGGCTTTTTCTGTCCAAAGCAGGCAAATGAGCTTTCATCACTTCCATCACGACTCTTTCCTGTCTCACCCTATTGCATAATCATTGGTACATAGCATCTTAGGCTTCCTTGCCTGCCAGGATACCAGAACCTTCTGATGGTCAGAGTTGAAAGGATTTTCTGGAAGTGAATTTGGTTTTTGATGGACCTGTTGGTAGGATGAAGCCTGACCACTCCCTACAAACCTACATAGAACCTGTGCCCCCCCCCAGCTCATGGCAGCCCTTTCCCTAGTGCTCAGAGCTCTCCTTTCTCACTGAGTCCCCATTCACTGGTGTTTCTCTCTCTTCCTGCAGGGAAAGCCCCAGATGTCCTCTCTGAAGATGTACCTTCTGTGCCTGGTTAGCTCCATCTTGTGGCAGAGGAGACACAGGTTAATACCATGACTTCCCGAGCAGCTTCAGATCAAGTGGACGTCCCTTACACAAAATTGTGGGAGGAGAGGTATCTCCCCCTTCGTCTCACATGATGTCTTGAGCTGGAAGCACAGCCTCCTCTCCCATATAAGCTGAATTTGAGGGATACCAAGGTTGGGGCAGGGGTACCGGTCATGGCTAGGGGAACCTAAGGTCTGTGGACTAACCATATCCAGTGCCAAAACCCTTGGTAGAGGCTCTTTCAATCCTGAATTCCATGAGCAGCCAATGTGTTTTTTAAGGGCCTCTCTCATTCACATAGGTTCAAGTGGTTTTTGCTGTTGCCAATAAAACTATATCTAGATGAACACAAGTCTGTAACTCACTCACCTGCCCTGTCCTTAGAGGTTCTTCTCTCAGAGGATGTGGCCCGGCCAGGAAATACAGGGAGCAACCTGATAGGGGTGGCCTCGTCTGCACTCCTCTGCTGGCCTGGAGCAGGGCGTGGTTGCTCAAGTTAGAATCTGAGTTATGGAGCACAAGGGGCTGGAGTGGTTGGAGTGTATCTCTGATCAGGGCCTGGATGATGTGTGTTCCAGGATACAGGCAGGGATACTTGTGGGGGAGGATACATGAGGGGGGTGTGGGAAAGCTCTTCCGTGCTCTATGATCACACCCACTACCAATGGACTCCCTGCTGGCTTATACTCATGTTTTCAGGTCTCATCTATAGACAACAGTTCCCTCCTTTCCCAAGGAAGGCTGCACTCAATAAAGAGACCATAGATAGAGAAGCATGGAGGCTGTCCTTCAAAAATGTGGTTAAGGTATGTTCCAGAAATGCTGTTTATAGGAATAAGACACAAAGAGCAGAGATTTATGGCACAGATGTACTTATTACTTTAATGATGATAGTCAAATAATTGGAAATGGTTCAGTTGTTCATCAGTTGGGGCTTTGAGTGCTGTCACTGAGAATGTCCAAGGGGACAGTAGCGACAGTGCCTATCCACTGTAGGGACTTCAGGTAGAACAAGAGCCCAACCCTAAAACTCTCCCTGCTGCCCTGCCCCTGACGTGTGCACACACACACACGTGCATGTGCATGAGCACACACTAAATCCAGAGGGAAAGCATGGAAAAGGGACACCATATCATTATAGGTGATTGTTTCATGGAAGAAGGAACATGTCTTCTTTTCCTCATATTTAAATCATTATTTTACTACATAAATAAAGTCTGCCTTAACCTGAAGAAGTATTTACTTTATTACTTTACTTTTTAAGTAAAAAATGGGAAGATTTACTTGACTTTTTAAGTAAAAAATGGGAAGATTTAAGATGTAATCCTAGTATTTTTTAAATATGGCCTGTAGAATAGTTTAAATGTGGCCTATGCAGGAAAATGAAAGAATTTAAAGGTGTCCCATGGACCCAGACATTTCCCTGGTTTCTAACTTTCAAAGTATCCTTATGAAAGGGAACACAATTCCAGGTAATGAAAGTACCTTATTTTGGGGCTTCCCATGATCATTGTTGTTTCAGAAACATTCGTTTGTAATAAAATTTTTTAAATAAAATATTGAAAAAAAAAGGATTTTTGTATCTTTCTTATGTTCTGTAGCCTGACAGAGAAGGGCATATTGTAGGATTCCAGGCATATGAAAATCTCAGACAGAGTAAAGTACCAAAGACAGAGAGAAAAGCAGTGGTTGCTGGGACTGGGGTGATGGAAAGAACAGTGAGTGATAAGGAGGCCAGGTTTTTCTTTGTGACGTAAATGTTCTTCAAGTAAATTGTTGCGCAACACTCTTAAAGTACTTAACAACACCTCCATGTATCACTGAAAAGGATCAAAGTAAAATTTTATGTGAACACAAATTCTATTTTATTTAATGAACAAAATCTATTAAGCCACTATACAGGCATATACAAAACACAAAAATTACAAAGAGAGCAATGACAGAAGAGAGGAAACCATCCTTGGGGTTCCAACCAGCATGAGCTGCTGCTTTGGGGCTGAGGGTGGTTGTTCCACTGAGATAGGTGCTGGCTCAAGCCCTTCTTAACATAAGTAGCAGGGGTTAGACCCTGCTGGACCTCCAGGTCAGGCAAAGGAGCTGGTAGCTCTTCCATCTCAGGAGAATGAATTAGAGTCCTGAGCAACACCTGCTCTGGCCCCAACAGGGCAGGTGGTTTAACCACTCTTTTTAATGTGTGAGGTCCAGCACTAGGGAGGGTAGGGCCAGTTTTGTCCCCAAAGATACAGCAGGTTCCACAGTGGGATCTAAGACGAATTCCTGATGTGGTTCAGGCTGTTGCTCTGGGTCTGGTGCTGTAGCTCCATGTAGAGAAAGTATCATCAGCATGATTGAATTCCCTTGTCCTTTATAAATAAAGGAAACTTTTCCCAACACTCAATGTTGCCTGCATACAAGAACCAATCCCTGTGAAGTCTCCATGACTGTAGACCACTGTGACCGGGATCTGAGACTATTTACTGCTCTCCACCTGACTGCACTCTATGGAGGCTTACTCAGTGTGTCCCACCTTGTGCCCTCCTCAGGAGGACATCATCCATCCCCAGTCCCTCTCACACACAGCTTCTGGCTCCGTGGGCTCAAGGTGTTGCAGCTGTGAGCACAGAAGCTGGGCATGGTGCTCCAGGTCTCAGCCTGGCATATTGAGCCCCATGTATGCCAGCAGCACTTTCAGGCTGAGAAATTCTGGGGGCTGTAAAAATGTTCAGAATATTTTTATACACATGTGTTCAAGGAAGAGGAGATTGCTCTGGGGATAGACAGTTAGGAAGAGGAATCAGAGGACAGGGCATCCTCCCAAACGATTATCCCAGGGAAACCTGTGGGAACCTGGGTCCGTGGGCATCTATCTACTGTCAGAGACCAGTCCTACTCCTTGTCCACCTGTGATCTGGCAATCCTGCCTGAGACAGGCCTGGTTACAGACAACAGGCTGGTAAGAGCCTCAATGAGTGGGAGATCTTGATGAATGGTGGGACCATTTCTGCCCTATATGGTGGATCTGGACACACTCTGTAATCTATCTCCTTGTGCACCTGCCACTTGAATTCAACTGCATGTGCCCAAGCTGTGGTGCTGTCTGGTCTCTTAATTACCCTCACTGCACACGCCACTGCTTTCTGAAGGTCCAACCAAGGAGGGAGCAAATGGACTCTGTCTCTAGCCAGGCCATCCCAGGATCATCCCAATACTTCAAACATTACCCCTTGTGCCCATGTGCTGCCTCTTTCACTAGGTCCATGAGTGAGTCTCTTTCTACTGACACTAATCTCTCACTGGTCCTTACACTCTCACTGGGTCCCCTCAGCACTCCTTGAACACCCAGTGTCCAGGTTCCAACATATTGCTGAGTTTGGTGGTTTCCAAAGACTCTGGTCTAGGTCACAGGATTGGGGTAGAGACAGGGGTAAGAGGGCCTGGTGATGGGGAATGACTCTCTTAGGGGCTAAAACTGTCATCCATTCCCCTCTGCTCTGCCACAGTACCCACACCCAGAGCTTCCCCAGGCCCCTTCCTTTTTCCAGAAGAAACGCTCAGACCTTCACCCTTAAAAGGAATCTGAGATGCATGGCATGAGGATAAAGAGTCCCTTCAGCTCACAGTCCCCTTTCTGCTCTGGTGGAGAGGGAAGGCTCTCCTGCATCATCCAAAGCTCACTCATATGTTTCACTGCTCCTGGACTATGCGGATTTCATCATAGCTGGAGAAAATGCACACATATCTAGAGGATGCCAGGTGGCATCACATGAAATGTCCTGTGGATGCTAAATCTTATTACGTCCATTATCACTGTATGACTCCTGACCAGTCTGAAGACCTGGGCTGCTGTCTGCTCTTTGCAAGGATCACAGTCAAGTCCTAGAGAAGCACCTGCACCTAGTGGGGCTTCCTGAATACTTGATGAATAAAATGGCCCCAACCAGCCCATCACAGATATCTGAGTGGACCTGGGAATGCATCTGCAATCCAGGGATCCCTGCTCTGCTTTCACCTAAACACGGACCCCAAATGGACTCTCAGATATCTCTTTCAAATGGCAAAACAGCCCAACTCAAGATCATAGTGATAATGAGGGATGAGGCAGAGGCTTTATCATGACAAGCAGGACAATGATAAATGAATACAACCACAGGTCCTCTAGCAGAACTTTGTATGGGCCCAGGCACCCAGGTGCACTTTCCTATCAAGACACAACTGAGTCCCTAACATGACTCTGCCCCAGTCAGAGGAGCAAACTAAGTCTTGGGAAGTTTGGGACATTTCCATAACTCACAGCAAGTGGTAACCAAATCCAACTGAGCATTTAGGGACAGGGTGCTCACCTTGCAAAAATAAAGCTCAACACCTTTTGGGTGGTGACAATGGCTTGATATGTGCCCAAGAATGCATAGGCATAGCTGAGTTCTCTTCCTAGGAAATTAGGCACCAGATGTTGTATTTGCTTCTCTAGTAGTTGGCCCGGTTTGTCCATAGCACACAGGTCTCACTCCTACTCATCAGTGATCCATATTTACCCTGATGTGAAACAGAGGAGACATGAGTCAGTTCTGTCTCTGGGAGAGTTAGGTGTTGGATCACAGACCGAAACCCCAAGATGCCAGTGACTTATGGCAAGAGGTGGGACAAGACATCCCACAGTTGTAAAAACAATAAGTTGACTGGGTGGTCCCTTGGCTTAATCATAGGTGTCATGGTTTTTGCTCAGATCATGATCTCAATGTTCTGAGATCGAGATCCTTATAAGGCTGCATACTTAGGGCAGAATCAGTTTGAGAATACTGTCTCTCCCTCTGCTTCTTTCCACTCCTCCCCCTGCCTCTCTCAAACCATTCAATCAACCAATCAATTCGTAAATCTTCAAGGAAAAATAAAAACATTTCCTGGTAGACATACAATGAATTGAAGTCAGTGATATCTGACCTTGATAGTATCTCAGGTCAGATTGTGAGATGTGTATTGATACCACCTCCCTGCATGAATGGCATCTATCTTGTGGTTTCTAATAACATATTCCATTCCTGAGATGAGAGCACAAAGATATTTTCTTAGGTGAGACAGATAAGGATATTAGGGCATGTAGGTTGTTTCATGTAGTACTATGAGTTAGCAATAGAAGAGAATCATACCAAAGTCCTGCATCATTGAAGGGCTCAATGGCTTTAACACATGACTGGTCTTCTGGAATGTTGTGCAGCAGAATGAAGCCCCTGCCCCTGACCCTGGAGAGTCCTGAGGGATGTGTTCATTCAAAACCAAAAGGCAGAATAAGAGACATAGTACCATTGGCAACATGTCCCTTTGGGTAAATGTCTTCCAGCTCAACATGATCATGTGTAAGACTTGCAGAACATGGGGAAGACTCTCAGGTCAGTGGGGACACCTGGAAGCACATGTTAGGAAAATACATAGCACAGTGCAAAAGGATTCTAGATGAATGTCATGAGACATGGTTTAAAGTCTCTTTTTTGATATTATTACAAATACGTGGATAATTACTCTACATCTGGCCAAGGTATGGGCAGGGAAATGAGGGCAAGTTTGAAAAGGAGATGGTGATGCAGATTCATGTGGGTTCAGGACTCTAGGAGGGAGCCCACAGGAATAATAGTCTGGCTTCTGGGTCATGGGTATCATTCTGCTTCACTGGGACCCTGGGGGATGGATTTTTCCAGCACCTGCACTCACCCTGAGCCAGCACTGGACTCTGTGGGCCGTGCGGGGGCACCTTATGTCCTTCAGGAGGTAGAGCAGAGTATCTCAACATCCAGCTCCTGCCAGATTTTCTGTGTGGAGCTCTGGAAAGACAGTACCCAGCAACAAGGCAGGAGGCCTCAGAGCCCTGTCTGGCTGCCTTTGCTGGTCCTCAGACCCAGGCCACTCCATTCCAGACACAGCACACCCCAGTATGCACACACCTCTACCAAGAAGAGAAAGGTGGTACAGCTTCAAGGCCTTCGCTATGCTCTGAGAGAGGTAAGATGCACCTCAGGAATCCTTTCCACCCTGACCACCATGACATTGGTGTGGACATAAAAGGATCACTGGGGTATCCAATATCTTGCAACTTCCTCCATCCCCGTGGCAGGAACACCCACATATACCACCTTGTCAGAAACTGCAGAACAGAGGACAAGGCAGGCCTGGGATGGCTCAGAGGGGTGACTTGCCTTGGCATAGGCTATTCTGTATTATCTTATGGAACCTCCTGCCAAATGTCCTGAGGCTTTAGGTGTGAGGTTTGGGCCAACGTCTGCAGCATGTGGAAAAGCCATTCCCCTGGAGTTTCTGGTTGCCAGAGTCCCGGGAAGTAGGACAACAGTAAGAGAACATATTTCAGTATTGGATGTCTCTGGCCAAGTAACCCTGGTGCTAGACTACACTAGAATGTGGAAGCCTGTTTGCAGGGGTTCCAAATTCTTCTGGGGTCTGCAGTCAAGGAAGTAACTTCACTGCCCGAGATCACCTACCTATGTCCACTTCTGGATTGACACCAAACATACAGTGCTCAAGGTTGTCATCTGCTCATCCCCATTATGCATGTAAGGCACATATGTACACAGTGAAACCAACACACCCCTCTTCACAGGCCCCTAAGGAAGGTCTAGGTGCAGCCAGGGCCACAGCTTAGAGAAACAAGTGGCTTCAGGAATAGCTCTCCAATCTTACCTGTTTGCATTCCTGGATATGCCATTATCCCTGTCAGGGGTAGTTGGCATCTTGTCTGTACTATACAGATGATTTTAGAATGAACTTCCTCCAGATATATGTAAGCATATGAGGCATAATATCTGTGATATTGGAGCAATGGTGTCACATGTAATAAATAGCTCCTACCACATTTTCTTCCTCTTCTTACCATTTCTGGGTCTGCTATTGGTCAGATCCCACTCTACAGTCCCTACTGGAATGTGTGTGTGTGTGTGTGTGTGTGTGTACATGCACACTCTCTCATATTTGTACACATGTGTTCATCAGTGTTCAAATTCTGGAGTCCCAGAAGATGGCAGCCTTACCTACAGAGGGGTGGATAATAGCTTCCCAAAATTGTATGCTTTCTAATTTTAAAAGCAGGAAGGGATTGGAGTATTGGCTTCGGAAGGTCAGAATTCACCCTTACCCCTAGAGACTGCATATCCCATCTGAGAACAATCACCTCCTTTCCAATGGGTGTGATAGGGATAGGGTTCCACTCAGTGTGTTGCCATGACTTGGGCTGCCCTTCAGAAAAGAACTTGCTGGAATGCCTCCTATCTAGGTTATCAGTGCTCACACTCACCCTTATACCATCTCCATGTCTGTAGCCGCTTCTTTAATACAACTTGTTTTCCAGAGCCCTCCAGTGAATGGCTACTTGCATCCAGGGTCCCTACTTTAAGGACACTCAGAAAGTTGGGTTTATGCCTGGTTCAGCCTTCTTACCATTCTGGGCAAAGCCCTAACCCTGTGGAGGTCTTCACCTTCTCCTCTCAGTTGTTTCCTGACCCATATCCTGTTTACACATCTTTGTGTAACCCTGTCCCCTGGACTGTGGTCTGGACTTAGTGATTCCTACCATTACACAGAACATGGCTACATGACCCACAACCCTCTTCTGAGATTCAGGTATAAAAGCTCATTGTCCAGTCCCATGCTGACTCTGACTTGTATTCTCACTCAGATCTTCACTCAGGAGTACAAACCCCTATGTTGAACCATGACTCAGACATGTGCATGTTACCTACCAATGAGGATCAATAACAGACAGAACTCAGACCTTTGAGGTGGACTGAATCCTGTTAACACCCCTAAGTGAGCTCAGGTTCTCAGTGAAGCAGGTTCTGCCTTGGTGTTTTCAACAGCCCCAAAGTACAGAGAGGCTCTGGCAGGAAACCTTAACTGAGCACCCATGGATTTCTGATCCTCTGAGACTATGAGACAGTTTCTGTTTGTTAAGCCACTGTGTGGTAATGTGGTCACACAGAAGTAGGAGTGGGGTACTGATACTGTCCACCTGCCCCAGGCCTTGGTCCTCCTCCCCTTCCTCCTTGATCCTCTCTTCAGCTTACTACATCACCCTGACTTCATTTCTAACCTCCACTGCAAGAATATCATATTCTGTTTCCAATCATCTGCACTATGGTGCCCTCTGCCAGGCTAAATATACTATGATTTGTGTAGGGCTGTCTCCTTCTTTTCCTGCAATAGGAATTTTCAATGTCACCTCTGTGCTGCCTTCTCACACCCCTCATCTGCTGTAGGTCACGATCCAGTTATAGTCCCTTGCTTTTTTTCTTATAGAGCAAATGCCCTTTTCGTTCACCTTTTTGGTTCATGTTTTTCCATCTTCCCTTCTAGACCCTGAGCTACTAGAGGGGTTGCCTGAAAAACACTGTCACCATCTGAGTTCTCAGGGCCCAGTGGCTGAATGAACAGGCTAGAGGAGCCCACCATTGACCAGCTCTATTGTTGAAGCCTATTTGATTTTCTTCATGTGTAAGTCATTTCCTTCCCCCCACTATGGAAGCTCTATGTTCCACGTTGGGCTCAAACTCATGACCCTGAGATCAAGTACAACATGCCCTACTGGCTGAGGAAGCCGGGTGCTTCTTGGTCATTTTTTTCATAGGTTCTTGGCTGATAATGATTGAAATTTATTTGTTGATTTCAACATGTTGTAGGTATATTATGTTATGCTGAATTACCAAATAACTCCCCAAACTTTGGTAACATATCACCATAAATTTCCCAACATGAGAGTGCTGAGTGGATCATCAGTTTGGAGATGGAACTCCTTCATATGGTATTTTTGGAATCGATAGTCCCTCCACCATGGACCTTCTCAATCCCTGCATTATCATACACTTCTGACACCATCAACACTAGGGAAAAATGGAAAATACACAAAGGGGGTTGTTTCCATTCAGGTTTCGAATGCCTAAATATACACCTTTATTCCCAATCTTTTATTTAAAATGTTTTAGGCTTTATTTATTTATTTATTTATTTATTAGAGAGAAAATAGCTCAAGAAAGGGGAGGAGTTGGAGAGGGAAGAGAACCAGAGAGATGCTGAGGTGAGGAGGACAAGGGTTGGTTTATATGGACTGGAATAGCTTGGGTCAAACAGAGCCAGTCTCCACCAACTGTGGTAGTGCGGGAGTAATGAGTAAACATAGATCCTTGTGCCCATGGCCTGCCATCTAGAGAAAACTCCCAGGGATTGCTTCATGGGCTCAGACAACATTGAGTGATGGGAATACTTTCCTTTATTTAGAAGGACACGAAAAGTCAATCATGGTGTGAATACTTTCTCTTCATGAAGCTACAGCACCAGCAACAGCCCCAGAACAAGATCCTGAACAACTTCAAGAGCTACCTCCAGCCCACTGTGATGCATGCTGCAGCTCTGGAGTTTAACTGACATGGGTAGGAATAAGTTGTGTGGGTGATACAGCTGTGGATATAGCAGAAGGGAGGAAACTGGGCTAAGGAGTCTACTGCAAAGTTCTATCAGCAAAGAATCTATTGAATTGAAACTTTTAAGAATTTACTACTGTGGGAGGATGTCACCAGATTAAAGGTGTTCATGTGGTGAAGCAGGTCGGAATCATTAAGCAGCTGTGGCAACATGAGGGTCCTGGGCGTCACAAGAAGAACAGTTGGCGCCTGAATGTTTCAGAGTTCTCAGGTATCATTTGGGGAAAGCTGGCTGAAAATCGTGAGTTAGGTGCTGGCTTTTTGCTCTATGTAGTCCTAAACTTCAAATCACAGCACAGTTGGGTGACCACATTCCTGGGAGGAGTACACCAAAAACAAAGCAAACAGGCAAGCAAACAAACAAAAAACCAGAAGCATGGCAAGGCCTCCAACCCCCAGGAGGTACAGCATGACTCTGTGCCACAGAAATCCATAGAAAATGGAGTTGGAATTCAGTCGCATGCCTGAGATAAAAATGCTTTGTCACTGTCTGGGTGCATACAGAATTCTGA
>PJEN01008231.1:0-90126 GCA_004024605.1 Pteronura brasiliensis
CCTGGGTGGCTCAGTGGGTTAAGCCGCTGCCTTCGGCTCAGGTCATGATCTCAGGGTCCTGGGATCGAGTCCCGCATCGGGCTCTCTGCTCAGCAGGGAGCCTGCTTCCCTCTCTCTCTCTCTCTCTCTCTCTCTGCCTGCCTCTCTGACAACTTGTGATCTCTCTCTGTCAAATAAATAAATAAATCTTTAAAAAAAAAAAAAAAAAAAAAGCACCATCTTTAAACATGCATTTTGTTTAACTGTATACCTATCATTGTAGTTAGGGCTGAATTAGACATTGAGAAAAATTTAATGCAGAGACTCACATGAGGTACTATAATTTTATCTATTAATAAAGACATATGAATTTATTGTTAATGGGTTTTAATTATTTTTCTGATGTTAAATAATGCACACACATGAATGTCTTTGAATGTCTTGTTTTTCTGCTGATTTTCATCTTAATTTTTACAACACAGAGCAGTTCATGTGTAAATAACCATTTTGAAGGGAAGGAAAATGACTATTAATATTATAATTTCATTCCATCAAAATATTTTTTAAAGTATACTAGCTTAATTCTATATTGTGTATTTTAAAACATATGTTTAAAACATGACCTTTAAGTACTTAGATACAGAGAATAAGAGCTATGTTCGCATTTTCAGTCATAAAGACATCACCTCTGGATTTGTGACTATTACAAAAACTGTTAAGAGAACAGCCTGAGGGCCACCTGGGAGGCTCAGTCAGTTAAGAATTCAACTCTTGATTTTGGCTCAGGTCATGATCTCAGAGTCCTGAGATTAAGTCCCGCATCATGCTCTGCACTCAGTGTGGGGTCTGCTTATTATTCTCCATCTGTCCCTTGCTCCTGTCTTAAAATAAACAAGTACAATCTAAAAAAAAAAAAAAAAAAAAAAAAGACAGAGAGAGAGAGAACAGCATGAGTGGATATACAATCACACCCTACTGTTGAGCACATATTCTGAACTTTGGAAGTATTCTAATTCTATGTAACTCAGATGCTGAAATAATTATTTGTGTAAAAGGTATATATCTCCTTATAGCTGAGGAAAATCTGTTTTCCAAGCTCCCTAAGTTTAGGATGAATCTCTATCAGGTAGTAAGTATCCAAAATAGCTTTAGACATTCCAGAAGTATAAATTCTCTGTTTTTTTTTTTTTTTTAAGATTTTATTTATTTATTTGACAGAGATAGACATAGCGAGAGAGGAACACAAGCAGGGGGAGTGGGAGAGGGAGAAGCAGGCTCTCCACTGAGCAGGGAACCTGATGCGGGGCTCGATCCCAGGATCCTGGGATCATGACCTGAGCCAAAGGCAAACGTTTAACCGACTGAGCCACCCAGGCGTCCCTAAATTCTCTGTTTTTATATGGTCTTTAATAGAGCTTAAGACAGAACAGTGTGTAAATTTATAATATGAGCATTTTTACTCCATCCACGATGCTGGAAATCCACCACTGAGAATACACTGCAAAATACAACTTAATCACAACAATCAAGACTAGGTTACAAGCCAAAAGAACAGAAGGTTACCCTGCCCTCTAAATATTACATATTAGGAAATCCTCATTGTTAGACTGTCTGTTGATACTTAGTTGGATAAAAATCCAAACAAAATAAATTGTCTTTAAATTTTTTTAAAAGATTTTATTTATTTATTTGACTGAGAGATCACAAGTAGGCAGTGAGGCAGATAGAGAAAGGGAAGCAGGCTCCCTGCTGAGCAGAGAACTCAATGTGGGGCTCTATCCAAGGATCCTGAGATTATGACCTGAGCTGAAGGCAGAGGCTTAACCCACTGAGCCACCCAGGTGCCTGTCTTTACATTTTTTATCTAAATTAATCTCTGGAAATAATATTAATAGTAAGTGTTAAGAATATTGCTCAAAATAAATTGACCAAATAATATATCACTAATTAATTTATTCTACTCAACACTGTATCATAAAAGCTAAAATGGCTTGAAACAACTTTATGAAAATCTGTTCACCTTAAAATTGTACCTTTCATTTTTAAAAAAATGTTAAAGAAAGACTTAATTTTTAAATAATCTCTACACCCAACCTGGGACTCAAACTCACAATCCAAGATCAAGAGCTGCACGCCCTACTGACTGTGCTTTCTATTTTTTATCATAAATAAAAACTTACTTATGCTGTGTTATTCTTTCTGTAGTAAAAATAATAAGTTATTTCTTCAGATTATTTTGATAATACAGATCCGGATTAATGTTTGTTCCTTATCGATCTGAATGTGAGATATCACATTATATACTAATTTTAAAGTTTCAAGTTGACTATAATTTTCCAAAAAATTTTAACGCATAGGTTTTTTGTTGTGTGGAAAAAAAGATAGGAAAGCAGTAAATCCTTAAAATTGTTTTATAATCTCGTAAAAAACATTTTTATAAAATTTAAAATTATAGGGGTGCCTGGGTGGATCAGTCAGTTGGGCATGTGCCTTCAGCTCAGTCATGATCCCACGGTCCTGGGATCGAGCCCCGCATTGGGCTCTCTGCTCAGCAGGAAGCATGCTTCTCCCTCTCATACTCCCCCTGCTTGTGTTCCCTCTCTTGCTCTCATTCTCTCTCTCTCTCTGTCAAATAAATAAATAAAATAATTTAAATAAATAAATATAAAATTTAAAATTATATTCTTCTCATTGGTATTTAGTAACGGAAAAAAAAAAAACACTTATTATTATGTCTGCCCTCCCATCCTTATCAGCTTGATCCTTAACATTGCCATTTGGATGTTCTTGAATTAAAAATTCAGACATCTGAAAGACTGAATTGTTCTGATAATACCATGAGTGCCTTTTTGATATAATCAAAGTATCCTGCTTGTTTTAATAATTAGAAGCAATAGGAGAACATTCCCAATACATATAGAACACTCACTTATTGCCATAAGCAATATAACATGGAACCCAATATGGAGAAGCAGATTGCATGCCATCCACCTACCCCCATTCCCCAAACGGTAGATTTTTCAAACTTCGTCATGCAACATTACTTACCACTAATGAAATCAGCTGCTACGTTTCCTACTTATAAATGTCAATACTATACAGAAATCAATTCCAAATGATGACCCACTTTTTATGAAGAATGTTACACAATTAAAATAAATAGAAAATAGGTGTTAGTTCAGGAAGAAAAAATATAACCATCCCTCGTAGAAGGAAGGAAATCTACTATAGTATTCTAGAAGTTAGAACACTGCAGATGGAGTTCCATATTTTAGTTACAACCTGGAATCTACATTACGAATAATTAAAAAATGTATGAAAGTGTGTGTCTTCTCGAGACTATAAGTAATCCAAGTTGGCACATGAACTCAGTCTTTTATATGCATTGCTGGTGGTCTGAAAAAATTATGATATAGACTAACTACATCCCTCACATGCAGACAGGCATGTATATTTTCATGGGAACACTGGAATTTAGACAGCTAAGATTATATTTTTACCCAAGGGAGGTGAGAAACTTTCACAGAAGGCTAGGAGCATTGTATTTACAACTAAAATACAGATTTATAGTACTTTTAGGCCTATTTTTTATTGTGGCAAAATAAACATAATATACAATTACCAATTTCATCACTTTGAAGCATACAACTCGTGGGCTTTAACCACATTAGCGCTGTTACACAACTACTCTTACAGTGTTTTTAATCAACATATATGAAAGAACACCTGAATAAAATGGGAGCCAAAACTGCTTTAATCTACTGATAATTGCAAATGGATTAATGAGCCAACATTATTTTAACTATTCTTGTCAATCAGTTATGGGGAAACCCAAAATGCCTTTAAGATTCTTGGAACAGCCAGGCATATCTAAGAATCCTTAGCCTGTTTTACTGACGGTCTAAATAAATATATTGACTCCTTTATACTGTTTTTATAAATGCCTTTTGATTATGTTTACCCTTGAAACTCAGATTCTTAAACTTTGGGGCCAAGTGGAATGTTACAACCTGAGTAATGCTTTTTCATTTTACCCATCCACCAAACAACAGCATTTATAATATTGCTATTGACTTGCCACATATTATATGTGGGGTGTGGTGTGTGTGTGTGTGTGTGTGTGTGTGTGTGTGTGTGTGTTTCTTTTTTTTTTCTTTATAACTATGGACATCTTAATGACAATCATACTTTTAATGCAATAGACTTCCACTGGTGTTAAATGATGTGTTTAGATGCCATCTTAAAAAAATGTGTATTATTGTAATATTCAGCAGGTATCATTTATGAATAAGTGGCATGGTTTTGATAGCCATTAATCTCATCCTAAGAAATACACAAAAGTCAATAAATTATTTCTTGGAACAATTAACATAAGAAATATGAAATATATATCATGCTCTTATTTGGACTTTATGTGCATTTAGTAGAATGGCACAAAATATTTGGGAAGTCTGGAAAAATTTTTCATTTTTTCCAAATCCTGTTAACTGTTCTTCTGAATATGACAGTTTTATCCAAAGCAAAGGTAGGGAACATTTCTCTGTTTGCTTTATATTTGAAAATTTGTTTTTTCTTTCATGCAGGCATTAAAATGCACATTTGGTTGTTTTTTTTTAAATTTAATTTTATTTTATTTTATTTTTTCAGTGTTCCAAGATTCATTGTTTATGCACCACACCCAGTGCTCCATGTAGTAAGTGCCCTCCTTAATAACCACCACTGGCTCACCCATTCCCCCCATCCCTCTCCCCTCTAAAACCCTGTTTGTTTCAACTCAGAGTCCACAGTCTGTCATGGTTCGCCTCCTCCTCCAATTTCCCCCAATTCACTTTTCCTTTCCTTTTCCTAATGTCCTTCATGTTATTCCTTATGCTCCATTAGCAAGAGAAACCATATGATAATTGACTCAATCTGCTAGACTTATCTCAGTCAGCATAATCTCCTCCAGTCCCATCCATGTTGACATAAAAGTTGGGTATTCATCCTTTCTGATGGCTGAGTAATATTCCATTGTATATAGGGACCACATCTTTATTCATTCATCTGTCGAAGGCCATCTTGGCTCTTTCCACAGTTTGGCGATTGTGGATATTGCTGTTATGAACATTGGGGTACATATGGCCCTTCTTTTCACTACATCTCTTTCTTTGGGGTTAGTACCCAGTAGTAATATTGAAGTGGCATTAGGTAGCTCTACTTTTTAATTTTTTAAGGACTCTCCACACTGTTTTCCAAAGTGGCTGCACCAACTTGCATCCCCACCAACAGTGTAAGAGGGTTCCCCTTTCTCTGCATTCTCTCCAACATTTGTTGTTTCTTGCATTATTAATTTTTGCCATTCTAACTGGTGTAAGGTGGTATCTCAATGTGGTTTTGATTTGAATTTCCCTGATGGCTAATATTGAACATTTTTTCATGTGTCTGTTAGCCATTTGTATGTCTTCATTGGAGAAGTGTCTGTTCATGTCTTCTGCCCATTTTCTGACATGATTTTCTGTTTTTTGGTATTGAGTTTAAGGAGTTCTTTATGGATCTTGGATATCAGCCCTTTGTCTGTACTGTCATTTGCGAATATCTCATTCCATTCTGTGGGTTGCTTCTTTGTTTTGTTGACTGTTTCCTTTGCTGTGCAGAAGCTTTTTATCTTGATGAGGTCCCAAAAGTTTATTTTTGTTTTTGTTTCCTTTGCCTTTGGAGACGTGTCTTGAAAGAAGTTACTGTGGCTGATGTCGAAGTAAAATGCACATTTGTTTTTTATTTCGTGTCAGGTTTTTACTTGAAAAAATTATTTCTAATATTTCATAACACACTAAAATTATATTCTCTTAATATTTTATATATATTAGCTTTTCATTTACTTTTGAATTTTGAGGGTGAAATATTATATACTCACTACTATATGGATTTCAATTAAGAAACATTTGATAATGTTCAGCCATTTTTAGTTATCTCTTCCATGACTAGAATAAAGAAGAGTACTCTACAAAGTAATCATTACCCATGTATCTACTGCTCACTTTTCCAAAAAAATAAAGAGAATCATTTTTTGCCTGCTTAATAGCATATGGCTTTTAGTTTGTGTAGTGCTGCTGTTGATAAAGGGAACAGATTGTTCCAATCCCTTGTTTCTCAATGCAGTATTTCATATTTGTCATGTGGGCACCTCTCCTTCAAATGCTATTTTCTTTTTTACTTTGTGGGCAATAATTGAAGGACATTCGATTTACTAAAGATTTTCTTTCAAATCTGTTTCCTAGTTCTAGATCCTTATCTTTCATTATTTTACTTTTATGTTTGTTTACTTAGTCTCTGAAGAATAATTTAAAGTGACTCACTCGTAATCTTAAAATACACACATACACACACACACTCTCTTTCTATATATAAATACGTTAGCTATTTCATTTCCAGTGTTTTTGTATTGTTCATGTACACTTAGTATTACAGATCTGAAAAGCACCTCCCAAAGAGCATTTGTTTTTGAATATCATTGACCATCTGCATGAATACAGCAGAAAAGAATGTCCACGGATAGATAGCAAGTCTTCTTCTTGAGAATTTAAGATAAAAAGGAATGAAAAAATAGTGAATTTAAAAATTAGCTGGAAAAAGTATCAACTTAGAAGTCCCAAGTTTTAAGAATCATCTTTTCTGCTGAAAATTTATAATGATGATGGAACTTATTTTATTAAAAAAGTAAAAGTCTAGCTTTGTGTCCAAAGATTGTTCAATACAGTGAACATCACGAGTTTTTTTTTTTTTTTAATCCAAGTCTGCTCCTTAGGTAGAGGTGAGAAAGCAGAGGAAACTGGAATGAAGCAAGAATGACTATTAAAATATATCTCCTAATCCAGACCTTACCTGTGACCTCTAAATCCATATATCTAACTACATGCCTGAAATCTTTGTAAAAAGTTCTTCATGTTCAACATGTCCAAAGACACATTTTTTTAAAGATTTTATTTATTTATTTGACAGACAGAGATCACAAGTAGGCAGGGAGGTAGGCAGAGAGAGAGAGAGGAGGAAGCAGACTCCCTGCAGAGCAGAGAGCCCCATGTGGGACTCGATCCCAGGACTCTGGGATCATGACCTGAGCCGAAGGCAGAGGCTTAACCCACTGAGCCACCCAGATGCCCCCCAAAGACACATTTTTAACGAGATTTACTATCACTACCTCTTATACCAGTGAGTGTACTCACACTTGTTCAATGCTACAAGAGAGTAGCATTCTTGGCACATACTTTTGACTTTCTTCCCTGCATACTATTTATCCTTCTTCCTGTTGATTTTGTTTAGTGAATGTATTTTAAATCTGTACATATGTCTCCATATACATTGCTTTAGTCCAAGCCATGTCTAGCTTGGACTGCTACAACTGACCTTTAGCTGGTATGTCTGCATCCATTATTATACCCTCCCCATCCTGTATTTCCCAAGAGTTGCAGTGATATTTTCAAAATACAGTCAGATCATTTGTTCAGTACACCTTCAAAGGAAACCCAGATCTTGCACTTTCTGGACCTATGCACAATCCCATCTCCACAATATCTGACCAACTCTAAAATCTCTAGTCAGATTGGCTTTCCTTCAGTTTCTCAAAAATGCTGTGTCCTCTCTCCAAAAGGCACAGACACATTCCATTTTCTCTGCTGATTCCCACCTTCTGCCACCTTTGCCTACTTACAATTTACACAGCCTTTCTTACATTCCACACTTGATCTTTTCCCCACTGTCCATGCCCTCATTCTGGTTACACCTTTCCTTCATAACACTTAATACAGCTTACAATGATGCCTATTAAGGATTGAATTGTATCCTCCAAAGATATGTGCTGAAGTTCTAACTCTAAGTATTTCAAAATGGGCTTATTTGGGTCTTTGCAAGTGTAATTAATTAAGATAGAGTCGATTGGAATAGGGTGGGCTTTTAATCCAGTAATAGTCTGTGTCTTTAAGAAAAGAAGCAGTAACACACAGGAAAAATGTTATGTGAAGATACAGAGACATTCAGGCACAGAAAGGCAGGTAACATGTAAAGAGGAAAGCAGAGGTTAGATTTCTGCTGTCACAAGCCAAGGAAGGTCTGAGCCTACTAGGACCTAGAAAAGGCAAGAGAGTTCTCTTCCCCAAAGGTGCAGGTGGGTCACAGCCTTGTCAATACCTTGATTTCTGACTTTTAGCGTCAGTGAGGGGATAAATTCCTGTTATTCCAAAGACTGTAGACCAGACCCAGACTGTAGTTCAGTGTTACAGCAGCCCTACTAACCTATTGCAATACACTTAGCGATTAACACCTACCTCCGCTGCTAAACCATAAGTTTCATGAGGGCAGGAAACATGTGCTTTTGTTCACTATTACATTTCTAGCACCTACCCCACGGCAGCTGGCTACACAACTGATGCCTAGTAGATATTTTGAATAAATGAACTTATCCTACAACTTAACTTGCATAAAACACTTCTTTGTATTTGATTTTAATACAAAATAAATAAAATTATCAGTATTTTCTGAAACCAAATCCATAATTTATAAAACTTATGCATTATTAAAATTGACATAAAAATGAAAATAATGGTTTGATATACCCCAAAGCATATATGATATGAATCACTTTCAATAAATGGAATGTAATTCTATCAAAGGAGTTAAGAAAGTTTTTCATTCATTTTATAAAATTTAAAATATTACATGAATATTTAGTGCAAAATTGAGGTTCCTGTTGGTGCAGAGCATTTATCTCAATAGGCTCCATTTTTCCAGGTATGGATGTAGTGCTCTCAGCACATCTGACTCAAATTTGACTTGATCTTTAATGATTATTCAAACAGAATTTCAAAAGAATACAATCAGAAAACTATAAATTAATGCCTGTGAGAAAAGTTGTACTTCACAGCAAAAGAAAGAGTATATATTGGGGCGCCCGGATGGCTCAGTGGGTTAAAGCCTCCGCTTTGGCTCCGGTCATGATCCCAGGGTCCTGGGATAGAGCCTCGCATCGGGCTCTCTGCTCTGCAGGGAGCCTGTCTCCCCCTCTCTCTCTGCCTGCCTCTCTGCCTACTTGTGATCTCTCTCTCTGTCAAATAAATATTTTAAAAAAGAAAGAAAGAAAGACAGACTGTATATCTCATGACATAATGTAAAGATGCAAATAGTGAAAAGCAGATTAAAGCTCTTGATATCAATCTTATTTCCAGTTCTGCCAGTATCATTGCACGCTATCAATGCACTTGACATGAGAGACAGGCTAACAAAGTGGATATGAACTTTGGCTCTGGAGAAAAATTACCTGAATTTGAATGACACCTATCAAGTTAGATATAATCTGAGTACCTTCCAAATAGGGTTATTATAAAGATAACATGTGTTAATTCAAACAAAATGCTCGGCAATGTGTCTAAAACATAGTATGTTCATATTGATGTTTAATTGCGAAACTACGGGGGGCATCATATATGTGATGTTTCAAAATTTCAAACCAAAAAAATTAAATCCATCTTTAATGATTATATTGTCTTTAGCTCTAACATTTTTCGTTCTTTTCCCCTATACTAATTCAGTCTCTGAATTTGTTTAATAACACAATCCTATTAACACAAGACTTTCAAGCTAATATGCCAATACATACATGCATTTCGATATAGCATGGATACTACAAAAACCTTTGAAATGAGATAATCACAAATATAAAAATAATTTTTAATATTTTTACTTTTTCCCTATAAATCATGTTTCACACTTTCTAGCATATTGCAGACATCCTAATTTGGAGATCACTGCATTAGACAATACATTCTTTATTGAAGCAGTGTCTTTATTTCCCTCCATTATTTTAACAGTGCCTAGTACAGAATCTGACATACAGAGGTAATCAATAAATATGTTACAGGAATATAAAGATAAATGAATATATGTATCTCGGAGCAGATATATACTTTCTCAAGCATCATAGATAATTAGCCAGAAACTAAGTCTTACTTAGTTAGACAGAATAATTAGGAAGGAACTAAATCTTCAAATTCTAAACCCAATGTTCTTTCACTTGTCCATCTAGAAATATGGGTAAAATTTATATGTACATATGTAATTTTTAATGTAAATACTGCTAATGGGAAATAACTTGTTACCAGGACTAATATGCAAGTTTATAAGCTATTTTACCATTAAATTTTCAGGATTTTAAATTTCAATCCTAAGTACCTAAATATTTTTTTAAAAATTTGATACCTCTTAAAATTAGGAGAAAAAATATTTTATCTGGAAAGTAGCTTTTGTAAATGATTATATATAAAAATATTAGACATGGAAAATATGTTTGGGGAAATAAAATTTCAAGAGTGTTTTATGTGTGTATGTATATTTTCTTTCTATTTTTATGAAATATCAAAATTGATAGAAATTAATAGCAGTCTGTTTCTATATGTTCTAAGTCATTAACTATCTATCTCTAAATCTATTTATCTACCAACTTACATGTCAATCATCAATTAATCTTGTTAATAAGAAATATACATATAAATATATAATTTTTATATATTAAATATATAAAAATAAAATTATTGAAGATTCAAATATTCAATTGTGAAATATTAAACATTTACTACAGTTGAAGATAATAGTCTACCTGTTTTTAGATTCTGAACTTATGAAAATATCAGTAGGGTGTTAATGTTTATAGCCGATGATATTGATCAGGTAATAATAACAATTTTTACCCTATCAATAATTGTAACATTTCTCTGCAGAATATCCATTACATGTCTGAAGTTATTTACTATTTTTTGTCTTCCATTTGAGAGTCTCTTTTCCTGCCTCTCCACTTACTGTGTTATTATACTCTCTTTGAGGATGACTTTCAACAGGCTCTGGCAAGGAGAATAGATGTGACCCCACATCCTGATGACTAAGCAAATACTAGAGGAGAAAGAGAAAATCATCAGATAATGTTACTATCCTGCTTAATTCATATTTGATGAATAAATACATGAGTTCATTTTTGCCAATTTTTAATGAGAGATGATTGCTAAAATAAAAAATCAGATCACTTAGCTTCCTATCTACTGTTAACAATATCGCCTTGTTTTTTACTGGTATTCCTCCTTCTGGTGAAAATCATTGTTTATCCCTTTCTCCTTTTAGTGAATCAATCTGCAAAACTAGCAGATTTTTAGAAGAAAAAAAAAGCAATATATTTTATTTTACATTTGGGGGACTCTCTGCCACACAATTTGTTCCTTTTAACTTGTATTAAAGAAAGTTAATGAACTACAGTTTTATTGTGTGAAGCATTTGGACACAGAGCAGGTATGAAGGTTTGATAGGCAATAGCTCAACAAGTTGTGTTAAATGTGATTACCTCTATTTTTGAAATGTTTTCATACAAATTGTCTTTAATAGTTTGTATTTTTAATTTAGTAGCATAAGTGTTCACTATTGACTCTCTGACAAACCTATATCAACATGTGATATGAAATTAAAACTTAAAAAAGCAAAAATATATATTTTCCTGGGAACACTTATACACTTATTTTTAGAAATATATATTTGAATTCTAGTTTAGTAGTTTTACTATATACAGGTTTAATCATTAACTGTTTTAAAGTAGAATGTAAAATATGAATTTTGCAAATAACATGAAATTTGCATTGTATAATTAACTGACATTTCAGTTACTCTTCTTTATAAAATAGAAGTGTTTAAAGCATTATTATTATAAAATTGATGTAATTAACTAATACTTATTATGGTTGTGACTGAAACATAACTCAAGACAATATTAGGTTTATCTACTCACAGTTTTAAAATCTCTGGCAAGAACCTTAGATTCTCTTCAGTTTTCCATAAGCAAAATGTAGATAATATGGTAACTGCCTGATTAAAAATCATACTCTTTTTGTATTATGAATACATATTCATATAAAATACGAAGTTAGAAGAAATGCAATGTAGGGGTATGCTATTATCTTGTGAGTCTCTAAGGATATTTATTATCACATTTATTCTTAGCTTTACAGTTTTCATTTCTAGCTTCTGTTCTACAATGAATTATGTTGCCTTTATTCTCTACTTCAAAAAGTTACTATAATATTTTCTTAGCATAAAGACATCCTTAATCCTTAAAAATATTCATATTCCCTTCAGATACCCAGTGGTTTGTAACTTACTTCATTTAGATCTTTAATCTTGATTATATGTACACACACACACACACACACACAGAATAGAGTCTTGGGCCAAACTGATGAACGTAGAGTTAGTAGAAAGCTCCTTACAAGTAACACCAAAGGGCCACTCAAGGCTCCTTTCTGTTCACACATTACAAGGTGCTTTCCTCATCACCCCACTCATCCCCCATTCTTCTCCTTGCAGCACAGCCAGCAATTAGAAGAAAATAAATTTAGAAACACCAGCATCTTACAAAAAAATACATTAAAAGGCTTCAGATCTTTTCATTTTCTTGTATTTTCCCTGAAAATGATCTTCTGAGAAAGATGGGAGGATAACCTACACATTATGAACTGTCTAAAGCTGAAAGCCAACCCTTTACAAATGTGTGCTGCAAAGTGATTAGAAAATGGACAGTTTCTCTTATCTTATTCCTATAAATGAAAAACCCAACAATATATCCTAGAAAATGATGGTGCTCTTTTAGCTATAAGCGACTTGCAAATAACTCATTATCTGCTTTAGTTGGAGAACTTTCACTACTCTTATTGGTTACTAAATAGAGGATTGCAAACACTAGGATTGACAAAAGCTGGAGGGTTAAAAAAAAAGCAAAGTGAATTGAAAGTACTAGAAAAATATCTTAATCCTTGGATTTTACTAAAATCATGTATTATACTACATATTTTTCTGCCTTGGTGCAATATATAATAGGTATAAAATATGCCATTTAACTCATTTAATCCAAATTAACCAGTTTATGTTCAGTTACCTATTTGGAAAAAAAAAATGAAGATGTCTTTATTGAATACTTTTTTGATAAACACACAAGTGGGCAATAATGCAAAATCTAATCAAGTATCCAGGCTTTGGTACCAAAAGCAGGAAACTAATAAACTTTTATTAGAAATAAAATTTAAAAATTATTCTTGAGAAGGAAACCATGATATTTGGAGGAAATATTTAAAGATCTAAATATACAGATTTCCTAATTCTAAATCACTGAGCATAGTCATCCATATTTTCTAGATTATGAGAATGCATGAAGTTCATTATTTGTATCCTAAGTTAAACAAAACGGAATGGACATTGACATATGCATATTAAGTCTTAGCACTTAGCATTCCTATCTTTTGTCTACACTGTCCACACATCAGCTATGAATTAAAACAACATAGATAACCTTGAATAAGTTCTAAAAATGAAATTTTCTTATTTGTAAAATGGCAATTGTAACTATCAAATGAAAGAGTTGCTGAAATGATCAAATGAGATATTTTACCTAAGTTTTAGCCTTGGACCTAACACAGATTAAGTGCTCAGTAATTGAAAATTTAATTAAATGTATTCATTTATTCTTAGGATTTGAAAATATAGTTTGAAAATATGATTTAAGGATGCCTTGGTAGCTCAGTAAGTTGAGCATCTGACTCTTGATTTCTGCTAGGGTCATGATCTAGGGGTGGTGAGATTAAGCCCTCCCCCTCATACCTGTGTGCTGTATGCATTGCCTCTCTTAAATAAATAAAGAAACAAATGAATAAAATCTAAAAAAAAGAAAATATGATTTAGAAAAGATTAATCAGACATTCAAATGATTTATCAAATTATATAAAGTCTGACTCAACCACATAATTATTATAGAATTGATTTTGATGGGATCAAAATCACCTTATAAATAAAAATTCTAAACAATGATAAAAGATAATCCCATATACATAAATAGTGACTTCAGAATACCTGCACCAAAAAATTTTTTCTACCTTTCAAGTTTTTACTTAAATTCCAGTTAATTAACATGTAGTTTAATATTGGTTTCAGGAGTAGAACATAGTGATTCATTACTTATAAACACCCTTTACTTGCACAATTTTTAAAAATAAATTAAAATAATTTTAATCACAGAGGATAATTGAGATATATCACATTATTTAATAAGAATTTAATTAGCATATATTATTTTATTTGTAAATCCAGGCTATCACTATTAAATCTTCTATATTCTTTTCAAAAAAGTACCTATTTTCACCTTAAATTTCGTAAAGCTATTCACCTTTATATCTTTTGTGTAATTATCTGATGTTTAGCTATTAGCTCAACCATTTCTTTTGCTGTTCAACACAATGACTAAAGAAAATAGCATTCATTGAAAATTATTAAATACTATGAAGTGCACTATTATCCTGATTTCTTCATGATATATTAATTTATTCAATTCAATTAATATATTGAAAACATGGTTGAGAAGGATATTAGCTAAGTCAACTAAATTGTCTCACAAGTCTAAACCTAGAACTCGATATTTTGCTGCTGATAACATGAAGTCTTACATTTTCATCCGTTCTGTAGATGTTAGACTCTATTAAAATTTGGGAGTATGTCCTTTAAATTCTAACTAAACTTTTTCTAATTTCATTTTTCCTTACAATGAATGAATGCATTTCTGCTTTCTAAAGGATCTATTTGGGGGTGAGATGGGATGAAGGAAGAGAGTTGGGAGGAGAGAACCAAAGAAAGAAGGAGAGCAGTGTCTCGCTTCTCATGTCAAATATGAGTGGGTGACATCCACGTGTTCTTCTGGAACAAGTTCACTGGAACCAAGCAAGATATATTTTATCCTAGAACAGTGAGATTCATCTGGGAGCTCTTAGGAAATCTAGATTACTGAACCCTACCCATAGATATTAAATGAAGTCCAGGATGTTGTATTTTCTAAATCTTCAGGTGATAGTTATGATCATCTAGTTTGAAATCTATATACCAGAGAACATTTTTCCTGCATAGAATAAACTAGATAATTCACTCATAGATTATACATAGATGCTGGATGTTATGATCAATTTCATGGCTTATTTTTCGTGGGACCTCCTAAAGCACCTAAACTCAGTATTATTCCTTTGGCATCCTTCATGTTCTATCTGAAAAGCACAAGGCCATGTGGTAGCTGTGGAAAGGTGGAGGACAAGCCTTCTTTAAGATATCAATAATGACAAAAATAAAAATAGGTTTGACTATGTGCCAGACACTGAAGTAGAGAATTTCCTTATGTTATTTACTCCTTACAATAATCCTGTTCACAAGTACCCATCTTAAAGCATTTCAGCAGTAATTACATATGATTTATATAATGTGTTTAAAATAACATCTGGTATATAGCAGGGATTAAATGAATGGCAATTTTGTTATATATAGATAAAAAAACAGAAACTAAGAGAAGATAAATGGTTGGCCCAGTTTACACTGCCAGAATTCTAACGTCGGTCTTGTTCCAGAGGCTGAGCTCCTTTCACTGTAAAAAATTATTATGGGGAATGATGAGAAGCAAAGGAGGGAGGGGGAACTCTGTCAAAAATTCTCTAGATATAAAACCAAAATACTCATGTCCTTGAAAAAAAATTTGCCAATTCCACAGCTGTCTTAACTCTAGTAAGATTTCTCAGCTAAAAATAACCAGAATTAACTCATTAAATGAAGCATAAAATACACTTATTGGAAGAGTGTTTGGTAGCTGACAGATTCAAAGGTGACCTTGTTGAATGAGGCTTGTTGAGGAACCAAAACTGGCAATACTTGAGCAAAATTCTGCCACTAAAATAATCTGCTTGGAAGAATGCAGCTGGCTCATCAGCCCCAGGAACTTTCCACTGACAAGGCTTGGCTCATACATGGCCATTGGATGCTCACTGTGGCCCCTTCTCCTCTTAACTGTACTGCAGCTGCCTCAGATGACTTCCATGTGGTCCTGTGCCTTTGCATCATGCTGCCTCTGAATATCCTTTCTTCCATCATGCAGCTTAATTCAAACTGCCAAATGGTGAGGAAAAGAATAACTACATTCCTTTCATCACTGGATATTACAGGGTTTAGTGTTCAGTTGAAAAAATAGCCAAGTATTATATTAATGACATCATCTGTGCATAGCATTCCAGCAGGAATCTACAAATCCTAAAATAATGCAGGACTTCAGCCAGGATACAGAATGGGAAATCTTTTCAGACTGATTCCTGTTACTGTGGAGATTCCTATACTTAATGCATGATTGTATACATTACCATCCAAATCAGAGAGTGAAAGGCAGTACCATTACTAAGCATTCCAGGACAACGATCTTAACTAGGATTATCCCAGGCAAACCTGGATGTACCATCATCCAATTATTTAAACTGGTATACCTTTGTATGTTAGCTTACACTTTTAACTGTTTAAGAATAATTATCTTTCTTTACCATTCTTTTTCCTCCCTCCCTTCCTTGTTCCCTCCTCTATTTCTCCCTCCCTTCTCTCTCTCTCTTTATTTATTTTTAAATTCTTAGGATTGTGCTTCTCTCTCTCTCTCTCTCTCTCCATATATATATATATATATATATATATATATATATATATTTTTTTTAAATTTTTGATTCTTAGGATTATGGCCATCCAATGGAAACTTGGCCATTGAGTTACTTCAGATTTTCCAGAATATTAGCACAGTTATTTTCAGACATCTGATATTATAAACCAGTGGCTGAGGTTGGGGGATGAGTTCTTAATTACTTTTCAAATAAGTAATTTTTGATCACTGGATCTGGTCAAAACAGTTAGTAGAATTCTGTGTACTTCCTGAGAAACAAACATTCAGTCAGTCTGAATAAAGTATCCTCTCTGCTTTTCCAGACTAGGGTGAATGTGTAACAAGAGGGGAGTTGAGAGATAGAGGGAAAGAGAGAGATAGAGAATGATTTTGCTATGTGTGTGCACTTCTATTTTGCCTGTGTCCATGAATAGATACCATACTTATTTTATGTAGGGTGCTGAAAGAAAAGAGAAAAGGATCTTTCATAACCTATAGTTTCAACAGTTGATAAGATTCTTAGTGAGTCAAGATAGTTGGCATGTTTAGTGCCTGGGAGGTGAATAATTACTGATTATAGCACATGTGAATTGAATTGATACAGAGAGATTTAACATTTTAAGGAAACAATATGTTTGATTTCCAATTTTTTTCTTACATCATCAAATTATGTTTAGAACTATGTTAGACACTGAACAAAGAGGAGCAAATTGTTTTATTAGTATTGTTATTACTATTACTACTACTATTATTTACTTCAAAACCCTTTACCATGGAATTATATGGTAATAGATTGTCTTACGTGTTGCTTTCCAGTAGACCAATATGTAATATGCTACATCTGAAATTTTATTAGTATCATTCTACCTGAAAAATAGTCTCCTGAGTTTTTGAGTAGCAGCATGTATCATAGTATCAACTCCTCTAAATCCTGATCCATTAAAAACTGTATCTGTCATGTTGTATCAATAATTTCACAGTGATTAGCAACAAATAGAACAGTTTGTGTTTACTTTATTCAATCTGCACATTTTCTCTAAAATGTAATCCCAATTTGTATGGAGGAAATTCCATTAAATTTTAATAAAACTGGGAAATTTGAGTCTCAGACATTTTTTGACTTTTTTTCTGTAATGTTAGCTATTGCAATCATGCAATAGAGTTATATTTCACAACTTCATTATTCTTTAATGTTTTAGCTATTCTTGTGTTAACAAATATTGGGCCATCCATTCCACCTTTATTTTGCTTAATAATGTAGTCCATGAAAAGGTACATCAAATTTAATTATAAATTAACTATGTCATTAAAATAAATTGGGCATTAAGATTCATAAAGCTACTTGGTTGAAGATACTTAGACAAACCCAGAACCATCAACTTCAGTAATGAAAACACAGTTACAGCCAAAAATGATAGTCTAGTAAGGTATACTTGGACACCAACCTCATGTCAGTTCCATTTTGCTATATATACCACATGTGACTAAGGCAGAAAATATTTACATGGTGAAATATAAACTAAAGTTTACAGCAGATACATCATAGATATGTTGCATGTTTATACTGCCTGGTCAGTAAAATTTTAAAGCGACTTTTAGTTAATAAAACTGTACTAACTATTTTGACCAATCTATTAATCCATGATTATTTATTATACCGGTCTATGTTAAGAGCAAGAGGAAATTCTATGCCGCCCCCTGGTGTAAGTATTAATGTTGTAACACTAGAACAGCAGTGATCCAAGACCTTGCAAGGGAATCTGAGCTTTGGAAATCATTACTGAAGAGAGTTAAAAGAAATTCTAAGCTTTCCTAAAGAGTCATCTTCCTAGGAGTACAGGGTACAGTTCCGTGAACTTTACAAGTCAAAAGGATGGCTGATATCTGAAGATTTTCATAGGATTTTAGTTCATCTCCTAGAATGTTCAAACCCCAACGCATAAAGAAAGAGACTTTATGAATCTTGGAATGGCAATAAGTGTGCAAGAGGTATCATGGGAAAATTGAGATAAAAAGGAAATACTGATATTGTTCAATACCAAAAGTGTCCAAATTATGTATATTTATATTGAATTTAATGAGTGAGATTCTAATACAGATCTGAATGTTCCAGTATGAAATACTGTTGATAGCTACCACCATTTATTTAAAGTTTACTATGTGTCAAACCTTCGTTAATTACTTTTCATTTAATTTGCAACATGTTTTCTAGGTAGGTATTTTTATCCTCCCCACTAAACATAATATAATTGATAGAGAGATGAACTTGACCAAAGTCATAAAGCCAGTGACTAGCCGTGGTAGACTTCTCAGGTATAATCAATTATCTCTTTTTCTTACTAACATAACACTGATTTTATTGGGATAAGTGGTGTGTGCAGTTTAATTAATCATGTTTTTTTTTTTTTTTAAATCATGTTTTCATCCTTTCCACACTTAGTAGTGGTTCTATAGCATAGCTCCATCAAAAGAGAGGTAAGCAAACAATGTTGGGTAGATCTTCTTAAAAAAAAAAAATTCAAATTTTTGTCCTTCCTCCTTTACTCCTTGCTGCTCTAGATTAGAATATACATGTGATGGCTGGAGCAGTAACCATTTTAGACCTGTAGGAAAAATACAAATAAAATCAAAGTCTTTGGTTTTAATCTTATTAACCCACTTAATGTCAAAAAAGATCTACTTGAATATTTCTATTATATAAAAAAATTAAAGCAGAAATATTTAGGTACAGAGCTAATATTTGGGTTTGGTTACAAACGGCTCTACTCATTACATCCAGATACAGAGGTATATCCAGGATTGGAGCTCAGATCATCTGGTTATAAAGTGTTTGTGCTTTCCATCACTATTTAAATATGACAGTGAGTATTTTGAAGAAGACATGAAGACATGTTACTGGATGCAAGACATAATCCTGGAGTGAAAACAGTTATTCTCTTCCCTAGCATGAAGGTACTTTGTCTCATTTCAAGGAGAGGTGATATCAAGTTTTGAAAGATAACCTTACAATATTTCCACTGACACTCCCTCAGAGACTTCTGGACTATATTATTTGAGATGTTTTCATTAAAAAATAAAAAGACAATCCATATTTTATCCCATCTTCCTGTCCTTGACCAGTTGTAGGAAAAATAATTCAGTACAAATCTCTCATCATTAAATCCATTCCTTCTCTGCAACTGATCTTACTCTTTCCCAATAATTTATTGCCCCAAACTCTCCTACTTTCCATAGTCCATCTAAGGTGCTTGACAACTTCTGGAGCTCTAGACCTCTTCCAAAGTTTCTCCAAATTTGTTCGTACTACATAGAATTCTTTTATTTTTATTGTTATTGTGTTATGTTAGTTACCATACAATACACTATTAGTTTTTGATGTAGTGTTCCAAGATTCACTGTTTACATATAACACCCACTGCTACGTAGAATTCTATAGGTGTTTCCTATCTGAAGGACACAAATCTTTGAATTATTATTAAGACATTAACTATTTTATTTATTGTTATTATTTTCTTAAATTTTGAGAGAAAGGTGAGAGCAAGGGTGGGGGCTGGGGAGAGGCAGAGGGAGAGAAAGAGAGAGAATCCCAAGCGGTCTCCACACTCAGAGCAGAGCCTGAAGCAGGACTCTATCTCACCACCTTGAAATCATGACCTGGGCCTAAAACAATCCAGATGCTTAACAGACTGAGCTACCCAGGCACTTCTGAATTATTGTTAATATTTTAAATCTCCAGTTGCTGAATATGGGAAGAAATCTACACAGTAGGGCTAACCATGCCTCTCCGCCATAACACTTCAGCAGAGGTCAGGAGAAAGCTCTGAGGCTCAGAGGAGGGCCATGCATAATTCAGTCTCACAGAAAAAGTCAAAGGTAAGCCCAAGAACTCCGGGTGCTTCTCTCAGAACACCTACCTCTCTGTCAGCCTCCACCACTTCACTTCTGCCATGAACTGCACTGGGATTATCAATAACAATTTTATGCTACTCTCTATCCTCAATGGCATCAGTTCCACAAGTAGTCCAGAATTTCCAAATCCTTCATTCTCTGGACTTTAATCTCCATGTGATTCTGTTATGCCCTCTTTTATGATACATTTCTCTGTATTTCCACATGTCCTAAAACACTTGGACTGTGCCTTCTTGAAGTCTGAAATGTCTGGAATCAATGAAATCTCTATAGCTTTAGACTTTCCGTTGAAGTTTCTCTTCACCTTTTTGTTCCAACTGAGCGGACTCTCTTGGAAAAATTCCCCTGTATCTCTCTCAAGAGAGATGTTTTATCTCCCTAAATCCTCAGATTAGTGTGCCAGTGCAGGAAATATGTTTTCCTTGTTCCACCTTGATGATTCTCAGCCATTCTCCTTCCCTCCTTCATCCCTGAAAAGTCCCCAGCTTTGGATCTCATTTCCTTGAAATCATCCTTGCTGAAAGCCTTACCTCCCACCTATTCGCAACCATCTATTCTCTTGTCATATCTGAGAAAGAAAAAAGCAGTCCTTGGGAACTGTCACCAAGGAGCTTATCTGGATCTAAGAGTAAAGTGTGATTTTCTCTTATCAAACACCAAGAGTTTCACAGACCACTAACATCAGACAAGTTTGTCTATATGCGTTATGGAACAGAATTTTAAAAAAATAAAATAAAATAAAAGACCACTCAGCAATCATCTTTGAGGACAAACAAATACAAAAACACTGTTTTTGTTACCAAACATCCCCATCTGCCAGCCAAAATGAGCAAAAACTGTGGGTTTTTATTGTTGTTGTTCTTGTTGTTGTTGTTTTTCGTGTTTTTTTTTTTTTGTTTGTTTTGTTTTGTTTTGTTTTAACCAACTACAGCTTTAGCCCCACTCTGTTCTTGGCCTCCTAGGTAAGAAGTACTGAGATAACCAACCATAGAACGGGCCCATCTTTCTCATAGTATCCAGAATAAAAGAGTGATTCAATCAACTCTCTACAGAATCATTTTACCCAATCTCAAATCCTATAAACTGAGTCCTTATTCCCACTTCATGAGATGCACCATGGTTCCCCATGGTGTGCAGTTTACCTTGTTCCAACAAGTACCAGTGTGTCCAACATGGTTCAGCTATGTTTCTATTTGTTTTTGGCTGGTGGGAATTGACAACATTCTGTATATTTTTATGGAAACATTTTTGTTTTGTAAAACTTAAGTCTTTCATTTTACACAGCCACTTTATTTTCTTATGTTAAACTACCAGAGTATACACTCTCAATATAGCTTAAAATATTTTCTCATTTAAAGATAGCCTAACTCTCTTCAAATACAAAAATGCATGTGTGACTATCTGCTGAAGCTAAACAGATAAGAATAGCATATTTTACATAGTTATGAAAGTTTTTTTGTGGGGAGGTAAGGGAATTGATGGAAGATAGATAGATTATAATCCAGGCAAAGATTTAAAAGAAAGTTATATATACATATTTTTATTAAAATAACAGAAACATTCCAGAATAACAACAATCATTTTTTAACCTAAATAGTTTAATAATGTCAAGTTCACCCATTTCCAATTAAATCCAAATATGATTTATGGTTCAAATATTAAGTCATCTTATTATAAAAGAGATATAATAAACTGATCTTTAGTATATCATTCAGGGTTCTCTAGATAAACAGAACTAGTAGGAGAGATAGGTAGAAAGGTAGATAGATAGATGGATAGATAGATGATAGATAGGCAGACAGATAGATAGAGATTGACAAATGGATAATAGAAAGATAGATGATAGACAGGCAGATAGATAGATAGATTTTATATGTTAAGGAATTAGGAAATGACTCTGTGATTATGGGGTTTGTGGGGCTTCTGTAGAACAGCCCAGGAGGCTGGAAACTGAAGGCAGGATTTGCGCTTCAGTCTTGAGACAGAACAACTTCTCCAGGAAATCTCAGTTTTTGCTCTAAAAGCCTTTCAACTGATTGCATGAGACCCACACACTTTGGTTTAGGGTAATCACTTCTACTTAAAGTCTGGATTGTAGACATTGACCACATATACAAGATACCTTCACAGCAACAAGATTAGTGTTTGATTAAAATATTGTCTACTACTCTGGTTGACAACAAAAGGCTAGCTATGAAACACAGCAAAGCTCATTTTTCTAAAGCTTTTTAAGAAAAAAAATGTTTTCTTTTAATTTGAATATGGCATTGTCATCATAAGCATTGAATTCATTTAAGGTTCTTATATCTAGAAAAGTATGTAACTTTCCTCTAATGGTGTCACACCATTGTGAAAGAGTCCAAACTACTATATCAGGTAACAGATTTTGTTTACTTTGAAAACTAGGATTAATTTTAATTATTTATTACCTCATTTTATCTTATAATGTGATAGAAAGTGTACTGTAATATATTTATAAAATTAATGAAAACTTGCCAGTTGAAAACACCATCATACTATAGTATATGTGATAAATATTTCCTCAGAGCCAAAGAGTAATTTAGAATGAAATAAAACCAATCAAATGGTTTCAGCTACAATTCTTAGAAAGAAAAATTAAGAAAATTATATATCTTATATTTTGTAGTTAGCAATTTAAAAAGTGATATACATTTCTTCATGAATATTGGCTGCAGTACACCACAGATTAAAATTGCTAGGTTTTTGCCCATCTGGAAAGATTACTCAAACTCCTAATATAAAGCCATTGCCTAAAATAGTAATATCTCAGTTAAACAGTGTCACTGGAGGAAATTATTTCTACATTGAATTATTACAATTATTAAAAATATTATTTCCCTTGTGCATAATACTTCTAAAAAACTTTTTCCAAATGTTACATTAACTAAGCATGTTTATTAAAAGAGTAAATTAAAGAATAAAATTATATTCATATTAATTTTTAAAAGGACCAAAACCAAGAAATTACTGAAAATACCTGTAGCCTGAGCAAATGTTTGCAATTTTAAAATGCATCACCATCAAATCACACATTTCTTTATTATGATAGTACGCCTAGAGGTATGATCTAGAGAATACCTTTAAGCAGTTCAACCAATATATGGCAAACAGACACTAAAAAAATATGAATATGCGAAAACTTTTTGAAGACTATCGTACAACAAAGGCACATGCAGAATTGTGAAAATGTTTCTGTCTCCCTATATGTAAAATTTGGTTCTCAGACTCTCAGGTAGGAAATTCAAGTACCTTAGTTGGTCAAGAAGGTAATGTAAGTAAGTGAAAAACCTAAATCATTGTAAAGAGCAGTGTAGACAGTAGCAAACTGCATTCTTCTTTGAATGTTGTTTAAAGCCAAATATTTTAAAACATAGTGCATCCTAAACAAATTACTTCTACACCCTGAATTTGGCCCTGAATACAACCATATGGAACCTTGGATTAGGTGGTCTTGTTGATCTGTGTTTTCAGTAAAAATGTAATTATTATCAATAACCTCATGAGGAACTAGACGTGATGACAAGCCAACATGTCACTATTTGAATTTCAGCTATCAAAAGTAATTTAATTAATATTTACTGTGCTAACAAAGGTATGTCAGCTTTATGGTTATTACTTGACAACATTTGCCTTAAAATGTTGCTTACATTTTTGAGCAGGTCATAACAACAATAATTCAATTATAAGTTATTTTCCTTACTTAAAAAATATATTCTAAAAATGCACATTTGTAGAGTTTTGCCAGAATAAAAGATAAGTATAGCAAGGAATATATGACACATTAAGTTCAGAAAAGTGAGACACAAGATGGTCTTTGATACGGAATACATAATAGTTTAGAAGAAATTTGGAAGAATATATAATGGACTGATTATGAATATGAGTTTATAAAGTAGGAAAGTTTGGGTATTATTTAAGATATCACCCTAATCCACCCTCACCCTAACCTTCCTTGAGGATATTAATCTAACAATGATAATTTTTCATCAACATTAATTCAACAACTGGTCTTTTTGTCTTATGTACAATCTTAAATATGCCATATAAATTGGTTTCAATGAGTGGAGAAAACTTTTAAATTACATTCTCTATGAGATATAGAAATTTGCAAGGAAATGACATGAATAATAATGTCAGATAATGATAATTAGAACAAAAGGCCATATAACATATTTCAAAGACTCTTAGTGAGTTCCTGTATAGACAAAGGAAAAAAATCCAGATTTTTTTCATTCTTTTCTAAATGAATACATATGGAAACGTCCTGAGTGACAAGAAACCTGAAAACATGTCAAAATAAGTGAATATTTTTTCAGCACATTCAAAAATGAACAGGAGTGTACATAAATACATGTTAATGAATAATACTTAACACATAATTTCTAGCACAGAGTTTGTGGTGCCTAGAGTAGTGCTTTGTAATTGAAGCATCTCAATAAATCTAAATGAACTACATAACAAATATGTTGAAAACTGATTAATAAATCAATACTTCTTTTCTTCCCAACTCTAGTACTTAATATATTGGAAAATGAGGGAAGTCTACATAAACAGCGCTTAGGCCAGACAGAAATTATTGATGTTTGCATATTGGAGGATGAGACTTAAAACATTTGAATTCAAATTATCTTGTGAATCTATTTCTCTACACCTGAAGGCAAGTGGAAAAATAGAGTGCCTTCAAAAACAGATCACACCAACACCATCTCTTTTTCAATCCAGATAGTAACATACCAGTTTCTATGGAATCCCTAATTTAGTATCTAAATTATAAAAGAAATATGTCTGAAATTAGGAAATTGGGATTATAAATTGACTTACTGTATGACCTCAAAATCACCACTCAATTTTTTTTAATTCCATAGTCTGTAAAATAGACCTAATATTCTTATGAGATATAAAAATGCTAACAAAACATAATGAACAAATTGGGAATGATTTCTAAGTTTCCAAATGCCATATTAAAAGTGATCAAATGTATAATTAAGTTGTGTTAAATATATAAGTATTTTATAAGAAAGGTTTTTAAATATATAATTAGGATAAAGAAATTTTGCAGCTCAATTGACAAAACATACATATAAAAATGTTCTTATCCAATAAACAATTTTATGCACAATGGTTATATCTGAGGGATAATCTATGGAAAAAGAATGAGGCTACATGGACAGTAAACTTTACTCATTGTCACTAAACCATATAACTTATTGAGACATATTCTGGAGCACTCATAAAATATTAGCTTATCTCTTATTCCATGGAATTACAGCTATATCACAGATATGATGCTATTATAACAGAAATCATGACAAGTAGAGTGACATTTCTCCTTTCTTGTAAGACACTACAAAATGATGATGCGTATATTTTCAGTTAAAATTGTCAAGAGGAATTATTAAAAGCTCAGAAATAAGGTCAAGATTAACAACAGGCTTAATCTTTAAATATATTTTTAAAACTGTATGTGTTAGGGATATAATACGACCTATAGAAAGACTGTACAGTTTGATAATCTCCTCAGTATAAGTAGTGAGATTACATTCTGGATTTTAAGGCTAAGCAATTAATCAATGTCATTGAAGCCTGAGGTAACTTTTTTCTAAAAGTAACTTCTAATTCATAAATTTTAACAGTTATAAGCTATGTTAAATTCTTCAATAACTTTTGGCAGATTATAAATCTTTTAAAAGTATAAACTAAAAAATTGTGCAGAATATCCATTAGTTATCCAGTAATTGAAAATAACTGGAATTTCAAAGGAAAAATCAAAGTACTTTTTCTCTGACTGGTTTTAAGCTGTGCTTTCCTGAAATAAGAATAAGCACTTGAAATATTGTTAAAATTCTTTTGACTCAATACTCATATCAAAATGCAAAAGTGTGATGATTTTTTTAAGGCAAAATTAAAAACATGTCAAAATCAATAGACAACAAAGTAAAGAGGGTCTCATAATTTTTACCTTCTGAAACTAGGATTAAAGAGTAATAACCACATATTCTTACTTGAAAATGTTCAAAATATAGTATATGTACATTTTTAAGATAATATTAGTGTTTCTTCTTAAAGTTCCTAATCCTGAGAAGTTTCAGCTTCAGTTTCTGTTTTCAGCTTATAGTGAGTGCATTTTAGCTTATGCTAAATTTTCATAGCATCCTATGTTTTGTGAAGAATACATTATTAGGTAAGTCTAGATAGTTATTTAACTAAGAACATTCATGAATATGTTTAGATCCTTCTGCTATACTTAAAGACAGGCATTACTCTCATTCTCCTTAATAACAAAATCATCAAAAGACATATAGAAAACAAATATATGACATATATTACATTGTAAAGTAATAGTTTCAAATATAGTTGGACCATGTATGAAAATTTGTGTAATTTTATTAAGTGTAATCTCTTAAATGGGAAATACAAACTTGGGCAGTTTATAAACACAGTCTAGAAGGATAAGCTATTAAGTTACTGCCAGCCCTTTTTCAATAACTAAAAGAAATATGATAAGAGCTATTTCTAACCCTTCTTTCTCCAGTTTTTTGCTCCAATATTTGCCCATATTTAGATTTATTTATCTCATTAAATAGCTGCTTTTTAACACATATTTTAATCCCAAACTTACACTGGCAAATCTAGACTTTAACCTACCTTTTGTCAATATGAGTGATAAAGAACTGACTGACTCCAAATCCACAACAAACAAATCTGCATAAGTAAACTGAACCACTGTCAGAAACCTAAGGTTGATTTAAGAATATGTCTGAAGTTAGGAAACTGGGATTATAATATTGATTTACTGTATGGCCTCAAAATCACTACTCAATTTTTTTTTAATTCCATAGTCTGTAAAATAGACCTAATATTCTTATGAGATATAAAATTGAGATATTTATGAGATATAAAACTTACCAGAATTTTCACAAGTTCTGTTCTGGCAACTTTTTTTCCCTATATACTCTACTGTGTTTATCTTTTTTTTCTTTTTCTTTTACTTACAGGATCATTGTAACTATAGAGATCTTGTTGAGTAAATTTGCCTTTTCCACAAGTAAAACGATTAAAAAAACAAACCAGTGCATATTTTCTTAAATTGAAGAGTTTCCCCCCACCAAAATATTTATCTTCCCACACAGCTGAGTTCTTCAAGAAAATAATTAGAACCAAAACAATTTTAGTAATCCCCGTAGCCTTTGCTTACTGCTCTGCATAATACTCCAGTAAGAAAGACCACAGAAGAGTATTTTCACTTTCTTTTGTTCAACACCAATCTTATCCACAACAATAAAAGCAACAAACTAACCCTGACTGTTTGCATCTTAGATAAATTGAGAGGAGGATTCCAATAGATTCCAGGTAAGAAGAAAAAAAAAATCAAATGTTTATCAATGCCAGAATTCACTTAAAACTTCAGAAGAGAATTTTTCATTTTTGTAAAACATCACATCACTTTTTTAAAAAATTATGTAGAATCATATTTTAAAATATGGACTAACTGAGTCTGTCCTTAAACTTCTACTCTATCTAGTCAGGCTCAGTAACCACTCTGTAAAACAAGGGGGGGCGGTGCTCAGACTTTAGTCAGATATATATATATTTGCATATTACCACCTTATTCTAGCTCTACTCTCCTTGCAGTACTTAAACTTAATGAGCTTATCCTCTACTTTTTTTTTTCTTTTTTGAAGTGTACACTTCTCAAGAGTCCGTTCCACAAGGAGGTTTTGTAACTAAGAGGGGTTTTGTTAGAAAAAGTAAGAGCTATTACCCTGCACCATCTCAATGCTCAGCACATCCTCTCCCACCAATCAGGAGTGCTCTTTCGACTAAGATGCTGAAAGACGAAGCTCTGTGGTCCAGTGAGAACCTCTCAGCAACTGCATGGGTTCTATTTGTCTAGCATATTTCCTAGTGGCTCTGATTGTGACAGAACGCTCGCCCTTCACATTTATCTCTAACCTCTTTTGAGTGAATAGCTTAAAGTGGGAGACAAGGGGTTCTGGAGTCACTCAGTCAAGCTTAGTACTGGCAACTTCTCACTAGAGAAGTTTGCTGCCAGTCCTTCAGGAGACAACGAAAACGCGAACTCCTTCTGAGACCATCACTCAATCCCGCCACCTAACTCCGCGCCACCAGTCACATGGCTCCCTGCTTCCATCAGAGACACCCACATCCTCATTCACCTTCAGCCTCCTAAGCCAAAAGATGTTAGAGGGTCACTTGGGGTGAGCGTGCTTTTAATTTCTTTCTTAAGAAAAGGTCCTGTTGACACAATCTGCTTCCAATAAGGAGACATGGTGGTAATCTCCAGCATTATGGGGTGAGGTGTTGAGAGTCCAGAGCATTGTCGAAGTATCCACCAAAACCACGGATCACAGCTTCCTTAAGATTACAGCCTTTTTCTACATCTAATTCTCACCCCACGCCCACAAGATAGATAAATTGATGTATTATAAACCAAATTGAGACGCAACACCTCCAAAATTTCACAATAACCTTAATCTTCCCAATGCCCTCTTTTGAGAAGGGGGGAGGGAGAAAGAGAGGGAGAGAGAAAGAAAAAAAGAGAGAAAGAAACAGGGCTATTACCAGAGTTTTGTTCCCGTTCTTGCTGAGAGGGCCCCGGAAAACTCCCTTGATGTTGCGAAAGTGTCCGTTGCTGAGATGCGTGGAGCTGATGACAATGTAGTAACACTCCATGGGGCAGCCGCCGCCTCCTCCACCGCAGCCGCCGCTTCCATGCACCTCGCGCCCGCAGCCGCAGCGCGCCGGAGCCCGGGCAGGGTGGGCTGGGGACCCGCGGCGAGGGCGAACCGCCGCCTCTCCCGCACGCCTCGGGGAGACAGACTCACTACACCCCTCTGCCGTGCGCGCCGAGGCTCCTCCGCCTCCGCATGCTCTCGGCGCTCTCCCTCTCAGTCTCCGTTTCTCTTCTAATTTGCCCTGGGGCGACGCGCCCCGCGGGAGGTTCCCGGGCTGGGAGGGGCCGGCCAGGCAACAGGACCCGGCGGGACTCAATGCCGGCGCGGCGGCCGAGCGAAACCGGGCAGCGGGAGCCGCCCGAGCGGCGGCGGCGGCGGCAGCAGCATCCCCCGCGCTCGGCGCCCGCTCTCGGAGTTGCTGCTGCTGGCAGGCATGAGTGTTATTATAGTGAGCGGCGTTGCCGGTCCATTGCACTGAGCCAATGGCAGGGAGCCACTGGGCTGATACTGAGAGCTGTCAGAGGAGTACATCTGTCACCCGCTGCCTTCCCCCGCCCTCCCCCGCCGCCGCCAGGACCCACGGCCGCGACGGTCTGGGCGCGAGTGGGAGCGCCCAGCGAGCCGGACGCCCCCCGCGCAGCGCCGCGGCCGCCGAGGGCCAGGGACGCGACGGCCACCGCGGGCGGGCGGCAGAGCGACCCGCGACTGAGAAGTGGGAGACTCCTCTAAGGTGGGGGCGGAGGGGAACAAGAAGAGACGGAGATTTCTTGCCTGCCAGTCGGGAGTGGGGGAGGGGGGGGGAAGGGGGGATAAATAAATTAATAATTCAGTACCGAAGCCAACCGCTTCCAACTGCAGCGTATCCAGGCAGGTGCCAGCAGCTGCTTCTCTCCCCAGATAGTTGCTACCCATTGGATTGGGCTTATTTGATTTTATTTGTTTTTAATGTATTTTTAGTATGGAGGTTGGATCCTGTTCACAATCATAGAGAAAGAAAATGTTCCCTTCCTACCACCACCACCACCCATTTGTAGAGATCACAAGTGCCTGTGTTGGTAGTTTGGGAGGTTGGGGGCCAACAGGGTGAGGTGGGGGAGGGAGTTGTGGCGATGTGCGTGGAAGTGGATAGAAGGTAAAAAAGGGACTCCTGGTTAATGTGTTCCTGGACCTGGCGTTCCCCTCACCCATCTCCCCTGAGAATCTCGGTTCTTCCTAAATTGCCAAAGCTAAAGGGAAATGCATGCTTTGCCGCAAAGAAGCTGCTGCCACGAGCTTGCTTTGCATTTCTCTGTAGTTCTTTTCACACTACGGAGTGGTAGAACAAAAAGCGTTTGCCCTAGAAGCGACCTGAATGGAAAATGTCCTGCAAAGGAACTAATGGGTTAAGGAACTAATGGGTTCCTAACGGAAAGTAGGGGATGGGGTCTGCTTCGTTCCCTGAAGACAGACCATCGGGCTGGTTTTTAAGGGGGCAAGGCAGCCATCCGCCTGGATGTGCCCTGCCACCCTCCCTCTCACCCAGTTGATTCTCTCTTTGTGTAAGTTTAACTCCTCTGAGGTGGTAGGGTGAGAGCATCCCATCAGGTATATATACGACTCATTAGTCCGCACTTAAAAAGATCGATAGCAGGCAGTGGCACGCTGGGAGATGGTGCCTTCAATGGATTTGCTGAAGGCTTTATTTTCCTCTTGCCTGAATGGCTTAATTGGTTAAAGCAGATTCCAGACATTCTGATGCTCCTATGTCAGAGCAAACTGCACTTTGATATAACCTGTGTTTATCTTGTTTATTTGAAGGTCAAGATTTCAAGAAATTCCATTCTGGGTATCCCACACACAGGATTTAATATAGCAGTGATTCTGCGAACTACAATATGGTCCTTAAAATGAGTCTGCCAGTTTGCTATCACTCTTTGAAAGAGGAAAAGAAGAGAAGGGAGAGAAAAAAGTATTTATAAGAGAGGCCATAATCATGTGAGTAAATTAGAACTTACAGGGAAAGAAGAGGGAAGTGCTAGTTTCATCTAAGGGAAATTCTCCATGTGCCATGCTTCAATTCAAACAAAGAAAAAAAAAGTTGATGTGGATTGATCATAGCTCATTATGAAGTGTCACAGTTATTTAGAGGTATTGGCTAAATTTCTCAGATATCCACTTGGGGGAGTCTGGAAGTCTTGGGAGAAAAAGAGAGCAAGAATTTCTAAAACTTACATACTCCATGGAACAGATCACCTAATAATTTATTAGAATACAGTATGAACATGATTTTATTAGAAAAAATATTGTCCACTAAATATGTGGAAATTAAATCCATTTTGGTACTTATCATTACAGCTATTTTTTTATTATTTATATTTTGAGGATGCAGGCATTCTCTGTACATATCATTTTGGGAACAACTATTGACCTCTATGATTTTCATTACATCTTCTGAAGTTTTGGAAACTTGAAGTTATTAGACAAGAGATAAGAATCTTTGCTATTACTCAACCAAACCAAGGAATCTCCTTAGGAAATGGAAGAAGCCTCATATGTGAAAGAATCAGATAGTGTAGTTTTCTTGTGTATGCAATCACAGTAGCCTAAGCTATGTTTTTTGAAATATTATGCTCTCAAAATACTTCTGACAAGATGTTCAAATCTTTATCTCACCATGAAGCTCAATTTCCAGTTCAGGAAATAGGAATATTTATAGGAATTGCCCCATGGAACAGAATATCATTCATATGGAAAATCATATTATATTTCTAGCAGCAAGGTTTATATAGTATATATCATAAATATCATATATATGTGTGTATATATATCTTGTGTATATATATATATCATAATAACAAATGTCAGTGAAATATTTTAATCTCTGAAGAGTCACTTCACTGTCAGAATAGGTTATTTTTGCTACGCACATGCTTAAGGGTATGATGAGGTGACTTTAGATTGTGACATGTAAACCTATGTATAAATGGTAATAAACATACCATAGATTTGCTGCTAAAACATGAAGGATGAGGACAGTTATAAAAGAATGTACTTTTTTGCATAAAATTTGTCCTCATTGTTTCTCTACACATAAGGTAATCTATCTCAAAATTACCTAATACTGAGTGTGATCAGTAAGATTCTGTATCTACATCTTGAACTTAAATAGCCATATTTCAGAAGACAGTGCACCTTCCTTTTGTTTACTCTTATCTCAATTGAGTAGCAACACCTATAATGATCATTCAAATAAAACTACTAATCACACTATATGATAGTTATTATATCATTACCAATGAGCTCTATTACCCATAGACTCTTCATCCTATCAACCTTAATATTTAGAACAGTGAACCACCACCATGTGCAATCTGGCTTCTAACTATAACAAACAGCTACTACACATAGTGGAGTTTTTGTATCAAGCATGAAAGAACGTTTTCATTTGAATTTTGCTAAAAATGAAGATAGAAGACTAGTAGGACACAGGACTTCTCCATCATCTCAGAAAAGAAACATGTCTTGCTATGGCAATAAATTAAAATCAGTAGACAGTAATAAATTTTTGTGCCCTTGCATTTTGCTGTTTCCATTTCTTTCCTTTTGTCATTGTGTGAAGAAAGTTTTAAGTACATAAGTAAGCATCTTTAAATTCCTATTATGTTATAGTCTCTGATATCCGTGGCCTATTCCAATTACTTACTTAAAACAATTCTGATTTCTGTTATTAGTAATTATTTTGGCATGGATTATTTCTATGGAACAATGCGACCCAAATTTTTAAAAATAAAATATGTCCTCCCAATCACCTGGAGAATTTAGGAGACCCAAGTATTGGAGACCTGGAGACCTGTTTTAAATACCTAACTGCTATTGTAAACATGCAGAGTCAATATTTCAAAATCAGAAAATATTTTTAAATATCTTATAGGATAATCATACATCACTTGGGTTTAATTGGCAACTTCCAACTTGAAAAAAGTACAATCAATAATTTAAATATGAAAATTTTATGTAAGTGATATTATTCTAAAAAATTTGCAGTTCATTTTTGCAACCACACTTCAATTTTTCTCTAATTGTGATTTTTAAATCAAGCTCTCCTAAGCTCTGTGTTTGTACCGATTTACCTCACTTCTTGTTCCTCATCTTGCTTTCCCTAACTCCAATTTGTATGCCAGTTTCCTGCTGAGCAACTAGGTATTGTTCCTGACCTTCTCTTAGCTCACATAAGATTTTAGGACAATGTTGTTGTTTTGAAATATAAAAGCAAGGTTTTGCCTCTTTTCCCAGACCAGTGGCTGGACCCCTACATCCTGAATCCCTGCCCCAATTCACTCAGTCCAGCTCTTCCAGAGGGAAGTAAATCTTGCCTAGGTTTGCTTTCTGCTATTTTGGAACATATGTTGCTACCTCCGCATGCGTAGACTTCCTACTTCCTGTCATTACAATCTCTGTATGCTTTTACTCTGTTTGTCTGGATAACTTCCAATCACTAAAGTGAATGATCCACAAATTAGATTCACTTTTAGGTTCCCACCTCAGCCTTACCTCAGCTTCTGGGAACCAAGTTCTTGTTCTTATGTCATCCTGGAAGAAGAAGAAAAGATAAAAGCGTATTTCAGTGTTTTTCAGATGTGCTTGTGATGTATTCTTAGTAGTTACAGAATATATTATTCTGATTCAAAACTTTTCATTACTTTAGCAATCTTAACATAATAAGCATATTCTTGATAATTTGTGATATCATATAATAATTTGTAGCTAAGTTTTGTCACTATATATCGCTTTTGTTTGCACTCATGTTTGTGACCACATTGGTACCAACTATCACTGCTTTTAATCTTTTGGACTAATGAGGAAAAAAAAATCTAAAAACAAAACACATAAATGTTTTACTTATTCTAAGATAAGACCAAAGGATATCATGTCATCTGCATGAATGAAGGGGTGGCATAGTTAAACTGGAGAAAAGTGATAAAAGAATTGTATCACCTTAGAGCACCTATATTCACCATAACCATCAGGCATGCTTAGATCAGTATTGACACATAAATATTCATAAAAACATTCATGTTTTGAGACTGGCTTTGGTTTCAGCAAAGCAACATCATCTGTTGTATTAAATTAAGATTGTAAATTTGGATATTTTTTCATATTTTTATTTGATTTCTATTTTCTTATTTTGTATTTACATAAAAACTATAAGCATATGTGTTTCATAAGTAGTTTAATGTTAACATATTTGAGTAAAATTATGCTACAAGTGAACTTAATCTATGCTGGTAATCTTTAAAAATGAGCTATATGTTAATCAAGTTATTCAAACAATGGTGTCTACAGTCATGAGATATGTATCAAATAAACATTATTGACCTTATCTGCAGCTGATACTGTTATTATATGATTTGAAAGGAGATGGTAACTTCTTTAGTTAATTATTAGTTAATTATTACCTAAAAGTAAGTCCATCTCCCATACTCCTGTTTACAGCATTTCAGTTCTGCTGGATTTAACAGTGCGGCCTCTTAAAAACAAATATTGTAATCTACCAAATCTAATACCACATCAGTTATGAGACATACCCCTTTAATCCCCACTATCAATGCAAACACACTGTCAATAAACTGCAAGAAGCCACTGATTACAATACATCTGAATTATGGAGATGTGAAAAGCAAGAAGGCATCTTAGAATCAATGAACTATTAAACACAAATTTGTGGAGACACTACTACCATTAAAATCTTACTAGAACTCACTTTAAATATATCCAACCAAAACCACCATGGAATATTGAATGAATAATGACTTAACTGCAGTTATTTCACTTCTAAAAGAAAGGGAATAAGGTAGATATTGTCTTGTTCTCAAGCTTTAATTTCTCTGGTTCTCTGGAAACTTCCTTAGAGTCAATATTGGTCAGGCCTGGCAGAACAGAACATCAGTTTAGTTTTCTACTTGAGTATGTATGTCTTGAATGGCTGAAAGAAATGTAGAAATTGTGGAAAAGTGGGAATTAGTGAAAATGTGAAATGGATCAGAGAGAAATTTCACAATTTTGCTGAGGTTCAAGCCTAACAGATAAAGTAAGCAATGGATATTATGCATTTTTTCACGTATCTTAAAAGAATGGTAGATAACATATTGACCATTATAAGGTATTTATATGATACCTAGAATAGGTTTTTATCGTTTTTATCCCATTATTTTTCAATTCTAATAAGTAGCATTGGGATAGATGCCAGGACACTGCTAACTTAAGAGCCAAAGCTACATTTCTAACATGTTGCCAAATAAATTAATGTAATTGGATGCTATATAACTAAATTACCAAAAAATATAACATTAAAATATATTATTGGTAGTCAAGATAAAGATGAACAGTTATTGCATTCCTACGTTTTACAGTCTTTTTGGAAAGTAATCTGGCAACATTTATTAACATTAAAATTGTATATAACTTTTGACTTAGGCATTGCATTCCAGGGACTCTCTAAACATTAAAAAAAGGATATTCACGGGGCGCCTGGGTGGCTCAGTGGGTTAAGCCTCTGCCTTTGGCTCAGGTCATGATCTCAGGGTCCTGGAATCGAGCCCGCATCGGGCTCTCTGCTCAGCATGGAGCCTGCTTCCCACTCTCTCTCTGCCTGCCTCTCTGCTTACTTGTGATCTCTGTCAAATAAATAAATAAAATTTTAAAAAAAGATAATCACAAGAACACTTAATGCAATATTGTTTAATTGTTCATAATAATAAAAAACTGAAAACAAGGGAAATTATGATCAATAAATGAAGAGTTACATATTATATATGTTAAAGACTTTGCATCTGTTAAAGTAATACAGTATCTGTATACCTATTAACTTGGTAAGATTATGTAGTTATTTTATGGTGTAGAAATATAACATACAAAGAGAAGAAGAATATAAAATAAGATTTGATTATGTATTAAAAAAACAAACAAAGAACATGTGTATATATTTGCCAAATAAAGACATGCATGAATATAGGTAAGAGTATATGTAGTATGTTAACATATTTTAATGTTAACTCAGAGGGAGAAGAAAGTACTAGAAGCGAAGGAAAAACCTAGGGAGGTGGAAGAAAAAGATAAGACTGACATGCATATATATACTGACACATATATGGGTAAAAACATTAAAAAAAAAGAAAGAAGGAAAGAGGGAATGGAGGAAAATGCAGTTAGCATGATAACTAGTATGTGAAGAATTATATAAGGTAGGGGAAAGCAGAGAAAATATTGGGAAGATACTATAATGAAAGCAATTTATCTGTAATGGTGAATAGAGATGGGGATGAAATAATGAATCAGGGAAATGGTTTTGAACTAGAATTGACAAGATTTACTGATAGATTTGGATGTGGGGTGATGAAAAGACTAACACATAACAACAGAATTTGGCCTCAGTTACTGGTGCAGTTTACTGAGATGGGAAAGTCTGGAGAGGTTGTGAAAAATGCTAAAATTTAGATTAATTTTTTGTAATAAGTATCAGATGTCTTTTAGATGTACAAGTGGAGAGAGTAGACATGGCCAGATATAAAGTCTGAAATCAGGTTCAGATACTCATTTTGGATCCCGGGGTAAATCAGTGCCGTATATAGCCTGGGGTCTTAAGAGGTCATATGAGAGTACCTGTATATAGATAGACAACTGTAGGACAAATCAGGATTGACTATAGGAAAAGCAGCTTAAAAAGAAGACAGAAAATGAGCTGCTAAATAATGTTTAAGACCAAGAGAATATGATGCCTTGGAAACTCTTCCTCCAGAAAAAAAAGGGGGCGGGTCAAATTTAAGAAGAAATTGATCAACTGTGAAAAATGCTGTTGATAAGTCAAGTAAGATGGGATCAGAGGAGAGATCTCAAGTCATCCATCATGAAAGATATTGGTGACCTTGGCAAAGCAGTCTCTGGAATATACCAAAAGAGTTAAGAAACCAAGCATGTGTGCTATTTATATGAGATATATTTTGTGGAAATATTGTAGATAGAATAGATGTAACTAAATTTAAGAACAGAATATGGGGCGCCTGGGTGGCTCAGTGAATTAAAGCCTCTGCCTTCGGCTCAGGTCATGATCCCAGGGTCCTGGGATCGAGCCCCACATCGGCCTCTCTGCTCAGCAGGGAGCCTGCTTCCTCTTCTCTCCTCTCTCTGCCTGCCTCTCTGACTACTTGTGATCTCGGTCTGTCAGATAAATAAATAAAATTCTTTAAAAAAATAATAAAAAAGAAATTTAAGAACAGAATAGAAGGTTAAAATTCAATAGTATCCCTCAACACAAGCTATATATATGTGAACTGCCCTCTTCTCTGGCACACCCTTTGCTAATAAAAGGAAGAAATTGTGGAGATTTTTCACTAAAGTGTCAAATTTATGTATGGTCGCTTTGATTTAGAATCAAATTCATATAACTTATAAATATGTAAATTTTGTTAACTTACTAAATTGGTCTATAAATAAATATTTTGTAAGGCTAATGAGGTAAGGTGAAATGGACACTTTATAATATTCAGATGGAAATATTAGTTGTATGATATTTATGAAAATAATCATGAAAATATGTATCACAGTCATTACTCCCCATTCACCATCCAAAAAGGTTTAACTTGTCTGCCAAATGATCCTATTCCTTACCCAAACTGATTGTTCTATGATGGGCCCCTGAACCAAGCAAGTCAAAATGTCTCACACTAAGTTTCATTAAGGTCCAATAATGTGTACCTGGACTCTTAAGAACATCAGGAATTATCATTGGACCTTATTACTACAATGTAACTTTTTTCTATATAGATAAAAAAATGGAGAATGTTCCTAAAACGTATTCTTAAGATTTACTTGCTTTCATTGGTTGTTTCTATGTGACAAATCAGAACTCTTATAATAGACTTACTCATTTAAGTTAAGTTAGTATGAATTGGAATTTTAAACATGTTCATGATGATTCTGAATTCTGGTTACAAATCTTAAGAAATCAGATATTTGTTTTTCCACTGCATATGATACACCAGCACCATGAACAATATAAAATTTGAACAATGGAAAAATCATTAAATAATACAGGTAATCTGAAAAGTATATTATTGCAAATAATATAATAATATTTTAATATCATGAAAAATGCCCATAAAGCTACTATTATAAAAATGGTAGGTTTAAAATTGCATCTTGAAGAACAAATATTGTTAAAATATCTATTTTACCCAAAGCAATCTAAAGATTTAATACAATCCTTATCAAAATATAAAAAGCATTTTTTACAGAACTAGAACAAAAATCCTAAAATTTATATGGAATGACAAAAGACCCCAAATAGCCAAAGCAATTTTGAAAAAGAAAATCAAAGCTGGAGGTTTCAAAATTCTGGACATCAAGATATATTATAAAGTTGTAGTAATCAAAACAGTAGGTACTGGCATAAAAGTAGACACAAAGATCAATAGAACAGAATAAAAAATGAATAAATAAACCCGCAATCGTATGTTTATTTAATCTTTAAGCAAGAAAGAATATCCAATGGGAAAAAGACAGTCTCTTCAACAAATAGTGTTAGGTAAACTGGAGAGCTACATGCAAAAGAATGAAACTGGACCACTTCACCATACATAAAAATCAATTCAAAATAGACTAAAGTCCAAATTATGAGACCTGAAACTATAAAAGTCCTACTAGAGAGCACAGGCAATAATTTCTCTGACACTGGTTGTAGCAACATTTTTCTAGATTGTTTAGAAAGCAAAAATAAACTATTATGATTACATCATAATAAAAAGCTACTGCACAGAGGGAGAAACAATAAAACTAAAAGACAATCTAGTGAATGGGAGAAGATATTTGCAAAAGATATATCTGATAAAGGGTTATTTTCCAAACTACATAAAAGAATTTGTACAACTCAGCAGCCAAAATACAAATTAAAGAATGGGCAGAAAAAAAGAACAGATACTTCTCCAAAGAAGACACACAGATGGCCAACAGACATACATTAATACATGCTCAGCATAACTCATTACCGTATGCTACAATAAGATACCACCTCACACCTGTCAAAAATGACTAAAATGAGGGGAATCCTGGGTGCCTCAGTTGGTTAAGCATCTGCCTTCAGCTCAGGTCATGGTCTTGGGGTCCTGGGATCAAATCTGCATTGGGCTTCCTGGTCATAGGACAGTCTGCTTCTCCCTTTCCCTCTGCTCCCCCCACCCCACAACCATTTGTGCCCTCTCTCTCTTGCTCTCCTCTCTCCCTCAAGTAAACAAATAAAATCTTTTTAAAAATGGCTAAAATAAAAAACATAAGAAACAATAAATGTTGATGATGATGTGGAGAAAAAGGAACCCTCTTGCACTGTTGGTGGAAATGCAAACTGACTGACGCAGTTGCTATGGAAAATAGTATGGAGGTTCCTCAAAAAGTTAAAAATATAACTACTCTATGATCCAGTAGTCACACTATTGGGTATTTACCCCAAATATACAAAAACACTAATTCAAAGGGATACACACACCCCTATGTTTATAGCAACATCATTTACAATAGTCAAATTATGGAAGCAGTCCAAGTGTCCATGGATAGATGAATGGATAAAGAAAATGTGGTATATATACACAATGGAACATTATTCAGCCATAAAAAGAATGAAATCTTGCCATTTGCAATGATATGGTTGGAACTACAGAGTACAAAGCTAAGTGAAATAATTCAGAGACAGAAAAATACCATATAATTTCACTCACATGTAGAATTTAATAAATAAATAAATAAAAAAAACTGAGCAAAGGAAGTAAAAAGAGAAAGAGAGAGAGAAAAAGAAATCAAGAAACAGACTCTTAATTATGGAGAACAAACTGATGGTTACCAGACGAGAAGTGGGTGGGGGATAGGCAAAATAGGTGATGGGGATGAAGAAGTACACTTGTCATAATGAGCACTGGGTGATGTATGGAATTGTTAAATCACTATATTTTACATTTGAAACTAACATAGCACTGGAATTTAAAATAAAACAAAATAAAATAAAGAAATACAATTTGTGTAAAAAACAGGAAAATAATAAAATTGCATCTATGTATACAAAAAAACCCTATTCCTACTGACAAGACCTTACAAAAATGACTTTATGATATTACAAGAAAGATTAATAAGTAAATCTCTCAATAGTAAAACTATGATTATTTTCTTTAGATTTTTTGCATATATTCATATTTTAAGTGATCATTTTCCTTTTCATGAAGAAAAAAGACATTTTTACTGATTATTAAATTTGAAGAAAAATTACTTTTTTGATCTAGAAAAAAGAGGAAATGAGAAACCATTAAAAATAAATGAATAGTAGAAAAGGGAAAAAACAGATATCTGATAAGCACATACGTTTTCCCAATGAATGGAAATAATTTAAATTATTTTATAAAAGGGAAAGGCTTTTAGATTATAAAATCTGAAGAGTGATAAAGTGATAGAGAAGTTGAATATAAAGAGGAAGAAACTGCAGTACTTAAAAAGAAAAGAAACCATAGTTTTTACATTTCTACCCTGTGAAGTAAAATTTGAAGCCAAAAATATCAAAGAATACAATTGAGGAAGATAATACAACATCTACAAACAGTTATGCACCAAATAACATAAAAGCAAAATGCATAAAGAAAAACTCATAGAAAAATAAACAAAATATACAAGGGAACAATAAAGAAAAGAAATGTCAAATAAGCATGAGATATTATTGACTCACTTTTTCCATCAGATTATTCAAAATAATAATAGATTGATAGCATGTATTAGTTAAGATTAGTGATAATGTAAATTGATACTACCATTTGAAGGGTAGATTGGTTTTATTCATAAATTTTTTAAAAGCACATATCTCATGTCTCAGCCATCCCACTTCTTGCAAACTATTATACAGAAATAATATCATGAAGAGATAAAAATATAAGCACAAGAGTGATCACTGCAGGGTGTTTATAACACCTAAAATTGGAAAACAGCCAATATGTCCACTAAAGTGGAATAACTAGCAAAAATTACTAAAAATGTATTAAATAGTAAATTGGAGATCAATTCTTTAGAAACAGCTATGTCTCTATTTATTAAGTAAGATTTTCATCTAAAAATATCAAGACCAATAACTACAGTATGTTCTCACTTTGTCATAGTTAAATTAATACATGTAAACAGATGGATAGTGATATGCAGAGGGGAAAGGCAGAAAGTCTGGATGTTCAAGAGTATTTCACAGTGATTAATACCGTTAAGATTAAGTTGGATGATTTGGGACTAGGATCAGGGAGTTTGTGAAGAAGTTCTTACTTTCTTAAATGAATTTTTTTTTCTTTTACTGATTTTAAGTGGATATGTACTAATACTTGTTCAGAATTTTTTTTAATTTTCAAAGAAATTAAGATATTCTGTGCCTATTTAAATTGATCTAAGTATTATGTATACAATTTATCTTTTTAATGTATTTGTTTGCTTTTTCAGTTGCCTAACAGTATTAAGACACCTTAAGAACAGCAACTTTGGCTGGTTTGCTTACCATTGCATCTCTGAAGCCTTGAGGAGTATCTTGAGCTTAGAATGTGCTCAATAATTATTATTGACTGACTTTCAGGATCAAAGGAATTAGAGCAAGTATATGTAAAAGCAAACACATTATAACAATGCTTTTGCTCATGGTAAATCTGTTTTTATTTAATGTGTTGTCTATTTATAAACCATAGAACATGAAGTAAAGTAGGTTTCCCCAGTATATCAGTGAGAATAGACATCAAATTCTCTACAAAGGTCCCAAAACAATAAAAGCTTAAGTAAAACAATTTATTTCTCTCATCCGTGATAGTCAGTGTATATGTTTCCTTGACAGTGTCAGTGACCCAAGGTATTCTACCTTGGTTATGCTATGCTAAACATGTGGCTTCTATCTTGTAATTTAGGATGATTGCTCTTGTTTCTATCATTGCACACGTTTCAGCAAATTCAAAGACAAGAAGGGCAAATGGAGGGCATTGCTCTTCCCTTTAAGAAAATGGCTCTGAAGTTGCATATGACATTTCCTTGCTGTATTTAATTGGCTATAACTTTGTCATATCACACAAAGCTGCTAGAGGAGGCTTGGGAATGTAGTGCTTGACTGTGTACCTAACTGAAAATTAAAGCGCTGTTTTATTAAAGAAAGAAAAAAATTGATATTTCAGCACTTAATCAAGTTCTTAAATTGTTGGGGCAATAATATTTGGGGAATATATGATTGTGAGAAACTGATATAAAAAAATTCTGTGAAAATATTATCATTCATGCAGTTGAGAACATTTCAACTATGCTGCATATCCTAGACAAGAGAAAATAACATTAGAATGTAACTTTTGTCAAAAATAAATTTAAAGGGAAATTTGGAGATAAGGGGAAGTATATAACATATCTATAAACTACTACTTCCCTTATAGTTCTTGTAAATTTTATAAATCCATAACATTTAACCTCAAAATATTGTTGAATGTCAGGGAAATAGGCAGAAAACCCCAACATAAACTATTTCACATTGACATTCAACTATATTTTTCCTTCATGACTTAACTATTGCACATAAACTTAGTGCTTCTGGCATTAGTCTTCATTTCATATATTACTAATCTCAGTTTAAACTGTTAGTCTCATGAACAAAAATTAATTTGTTTTTCAATGAATTAGCTTACTTCAAGGAAGTGACTTTTGTGCATTAACATCTTCTCAAGAAAGATCATTTTATTTCCTTAAAAAAGAAAAGAAAAGCATAGTCATGACTCCCGTTAATGTGTAGGTGTAATGATTAATTAATTGAAAACAATTTACCCATTTATTTTCCCCCTTCCATAAGAGTAAGTGTCGTGTAGCAAATGACCTTAAGTCTTGAAAACTTATATCCTAATATTACTGATTTGATTTTAGAAAACTAAATTTTAGGGGTACTAGTCTGTGATCTATTTTGTAACAGAGATATTTATTAACTCCATCTATCCACATTAACTCCAGGATTACAAACACTATTGGGAAGACTTCTCATTACTATAGTCTAACCTTAATCATAAGTCATTTAAAAAATAAAAAAGGAGTATATTCATCTGAAGTATACTATGTTACTATGTTGTGTGGAATCTGTCTTAATATTAATCAGTGTTTTGGCATTAATTAAGAGTTATTACTCTGTCCAATAATTTGGTTTACTCTTTGACTTAATCTTATAGCTGAGGCTAAAAGCTATACCCAAGGCTGTAGAGCAGTGGTTCTCAAATGTTTGCCTGGATCAGCATCACCTGCAGGACTTGTGAAACACAGATTCTGTGCTCTATCCCCAGAGTTTTTGACTCAGTAGATCCTGGTTAGCGGCCAATAATTAGCAAGTTCCCAGGTGATGCTGAGGATGCAGATCCCTAGTTTGGGGACCACAATGGGGTCATTTAACCAACAGAGCCACCAGGAACCCTTTCATATTAAATTTTATATACAAATGTTAAACAGTGTATAAGTTAAGTTAGGGGTAGCAACCTACATGATAATGATAGGACAATAGTGTGACAAACACATTATGTAAGAATTTAAATCAGTGTTTATTTTATTTTAATTACCATACTTCATTTTTTAGAGTAGTTTTAAGTTTACACAAAATTGAGCAAAAGTACGGAGTTCTCATAAACCTGTTTCGTCTGCAGAGTGTTACCTTATTATTAATATCATGCATTACAGTGATATATTTGTTACAACTGATGAACCAATATCGATGCATTATTATTAATTGAAGTCTATATTAATATAATTACTCTGTTGCAGAGTTCTACTGGTTTTACTAAATGTATAATGTCATAGATCCACAAGTTTCACTGCCCTAAATATTCACTTTGCTCCACTTATTCATCCCTCCTTACCTTCAAGTACTTGGAGACTATAATCTTTTTCCTGCCTCTATAGTTTTGATTTTTCCAGAATGTCACATAGTTGAAAACATATAATATGTAGTTTTCTTAGACTTCCATCTTTCAGTTAACAGTAGGCATACAAGTTCCCCCTCTTGTCTTTTTATAGCTTGATGGTTCATTTCTTTTCATTACTAAATAATATTCCACTATACCAATAGACCAGTCTGTTTATTCATTCACCAACTAAAAAACACCTTGGTTGCTTCCAAGTTTTGGCAATTTTGAATAAGGCTGCTATAAACATTTATGTGCAGGTTTTTGTGAATTTCAGTGATTTTGAGTAAAAGTCTAGCAGCATGATTGCTGGATCATATGGCAAGACTATATTTAGCATTGTGAGAAACAGCCAAAGAGTCTTTGAAAGTGGTATTAATAGTCTGCATTCCCACTTGCAATGAATGCAATTTCCTGTTGCTCCACATCCTTGCCAGCATTTATTGTTGCCAATGTTTTAGATTTTGGCCATTCTGGTGGGTGTGTAGTAGTATTCTATTTTTCAAATTAGCAGTTCCCTAATCACATGATATTAAGTGTCTTTTCATATGCTTATCTACCAACTGCATCTCTTCTTTGGGGAGGTGTCCCAGATTTTGTTATTATTTGAACACCTGTTCAATACACAAACGAAAGCATAGATTCACAAAACTCAGTTTCTATTCTTGAAGTTGCTATTTTCTTTTCAGATGCCCTCAATGGAAACTCTCCAATTCAGAGATTTCTTGCATCTATTTCATAAGATTCTCCTAAGTATCAAATAAAAATAGTTGCAAAATTAACTGTTTAAAATCCAAATGAAAAAGGAGTTTTTCCTTTAAAGCCACTCTATAATAACCAATTACTTTATAGTGAACTTCTGAAATCCTCTTGCCAAAATTGAAATAAAATTTGCTAAGAGATTAAGTTCCACTAGCATAGTCATCCCTAATGTTCTAAGAAGAATTTTTAGGTTATATATATATACATATACATATACATATACATATACATATACATATATATATTCTATGCATAGATAAACATAATAATTTGTATAAACTGCCCTGGATATAATTATATAGAAATATTAAATAATTAATCTCTCTCATTGTGTGGGAAGGTCAATCATCTCCTAATGGAATATATATTTAATGAAATTATATTGTTAAACTAAATCACCTATGTGCTACTACTGGTATATGTTTTGCTAATAAAATTAAACTTGGTCCCTTCCAGAAAAAGGCTGGGAGACAAATTTGATTTTTTTTTTCATGGACAACTGAGAATTTTGTTCATACAGAATAATTTTTGTGTTTTACAAACCAGGGAATCAGCTATTCACATTGCACCTTCTAAGTCTCTGCTAATAATAATTTCCCTATGTAATATTTGAAGATGTTGAAGAGTTATTTTAATATTTGCTTCATCAATAAAAATGATCAGGTTAAAGTAAAATCATAGAACTACTGATCCTATTTATTTTTTTAGGAAAATTATCTGCGCATTATTAAGATGTTACCTGGGTATAAGCACATTTGGCAGGTGTTATAAAACAATATCTCACCCTGGATGAATTTGGTGCTGAACAATGGGTTTGGCTAATATCCTTCATATGTATTTGTATCTAAATATTTACATAGTTGCTGCCCAGGTGTCTTGTAAAAAGAGGTTTAGAAAACTGTTGCTACTCTCCTATCCCATGTTGAAATCAAGCAAAAAGAAAACATACACTCTTTAAAATAGCCACACTGAAAATAATAATAATAAAGTAAAGCTTGACTCAAACTCATTTTCAACAAGTCTCTATCAGAAAGTCAGATTTGATACAAACACCAAACACAGTGATGCTAGTTCCAGACCCAATTTGGTATCCTGGGCCCATGAGTTTTCTTTAAGTAAATGGGCACATGAGTATGAATGCAAAGACTTCTATAACTAGGAAATACTGCCATGGCTCAACCTTCATAAATTGTGACATTGAGAGAAATGATTGCCAACTGGTAGAAGATAAATTCATAACAGCAACAGCAGAAAGAGATAAGAGTGATGGTTAGCAAGGGAATGGGGCCAGGGAGAGCAAGAAGACCTCTAAGACTACTTCTTTCCTCAACCTTCAGTATGGCACTTTATTCAAGCATCTAGATCATTCACTTCTACCAGGAACAGCAGGACTTTCAGTGGGTATTGAGATAACAGGCAATGGAGTGGCAACTGAAATAAAAGGGAAGAGCTGTCCATTGATCCACAGCTGTAGTTTAGTCTGAAAGGGTGAATTAGAGTTACTTGTGCTACTCTAAGTGGCACTTCAAACAAGTAAGGAATTATTTATTAAAAGTATATGTGGGGTGCCTGGGTGGCTCAGTCAGTTAAGCATCTGCCTTCAGCTCAGGATATGAGCCCCATGTCCTGAGTTCCATGTTGGGCTCCCTGCTCAATGAGGAGTCTGCTTCTCCCTCTCCCTCAGCAGTTCCCTCGACTGTGCTCCCTCTGTGTGTGTGTGTCTGTCTGTCCGTCAAATAAATAAATAAATTCTCAAAAAAAGTATATGATCAAACCTGGGATTCATAGAAATAGGTACAATTGGAATACCTGCAAATATCAGAATGCTTGTTAACAAGTGGGAGGTTTCCTGTACCACCATTTGGACAGAAATGTAAATGTGATCTCCTTCTGCCAATGAACCAATGAAGCATAGGGATCTAAGTACGTAGTGCAGGGATCCAAGCATTTTATCGAATAGCAACACTTTTTTTTCTATGGTTTATATATCATTATAGAGTCTCCAGACTCGGGAATTCTATCAAAGGGCTGATAGTATTAATAGTAAAAATGATGGTACTATGTTACATTTGAATACTTACTGTATAAGATACACTGTGCCTAAAACTGTAAATACATTATTTCATTTAATCTTCACAATAACATCAGAAGTTAAATAACATTACTATTTGTATTTTATAGGTAGAAAAACTGATATGTGGATAACTGGTATAGTTAATATTGATGGCCTAGAGCATTTATTCTCAAGTATTACAATCAGATCTCAAAAGGATGTTTGACATCACAAAATATTATTAATATGTTTGATCATTTTTATTTTGACAGCTATGAATTAAATTAATCATTCTTCATGTCAATAGCATACTTTTCCCAATACCTATAATTATACTTAATCATAATAGATTATCATGAGAGAACACACACATACACACACAGATATGTTATTCCAAACTAGCACATACACTAATTTGAATTAGTTTAGTGAAGAAAATCATACTTAAGAAGAATACACATGAATAAACAGTATTTGATTGCAATTTAATCAACTGGTTAATTTCAATTTAGTCTTAAAGTTACTTTTTTTAAATTACATAACAAGTGAGAAAACCCTTATGATTTTGCATTTGCTCTTTTAATTCAAAATAATATGGACAATTTCTATTTTAAAAATTGAGCAGTATTAAATTAAAATGAAAGGGTCATGTTAAGTCTTAATCAGCTAAAAGTACAATAATCAATATAAAATAAATTTAATGACCTTATTTTACATCCCCTAGAGAAATTAATTACACACAGGACAGCATATTTTATACATTGAAAAGCTGAAATGCCACTGAAATACAGAATGATACAAAGAAAAACAACTTATGTTGGCTACACAGATAAATCCATTCAGTTAAAGCCCAAGTACTTTATACTGTAAGCATTAATTTGGGTATTGCCACTATGATAAGATTTTTATATGGCTAGAAATAAAAAGGCAAGGTTACTACATTGTCTCAGTTTCTAATTTTCTAAGTTTCCAATTGTACCCAGCTGCTCCTAATGGTAAACATTTTCATGATTCAATTATTGGAAATAGGGTACTTAATTGTATTATCAGAGTACAAAAGTAAAATTGCATGTTCACAGCAAGTCATAAGTAATAATAGGATTACACCAGTCAGAAGATACAGAGGCTGGAAGACTATTCAGAATGAAGGGCTTCAATAAGGTATTGAAAATGTAAGTAGCTTGTTGGTTTGCGGTTCTGGATCCAGGAATTGCAGGAAATTTGACTAGCAGGAAAATTAGGGAAGGCAAGGTAGTTTGAATCCTCAGTATAAAGGAATAGATAGGTCTGGAATAGCCAGTAAAGTGGGTACAAACAAATGTTTAGAATGATAATGGAATGGGAGGGGGAGGGAGGGAAAGGAAAGACAGTGAAAAGCAACTCAATAGCAGGCATTCTAGACAAGAGAGTTGGCTCTGTTGAGTAGATCTGAGACTCTTGTAGTCCTAATAGTGTTACTAAAAAGGCAATAAGTTCTCACAGGTTTAAAACTAAGGGTAAATACAAGTGCTGGATCCTTGCAAACTTATATAAATTTTCAAAGCTCTCAAGTAAAATGTGATAAGCTACACAGCTTCCTCTTTTAGTGTAGAAATAACTAGTGTGTTTGCTCTAATGGAATGCACGTGGAGCCAAGTGTGATGGGTGTTATTTATCTTCCCATTTGTGACTGTATTATACTGAAGCATAGAGATGTTACTTACAAGTAAACTCTGTTGTGATTCACAGGCTAAATGACTGATCTGTCGTATTTCCAATAACACTTGAGATATTTTCCAAGTATTTGTTTTACACTATTTGCCAATTTGAGGCTGATGGGATAGACATCATTTTTTAGCCATAAACACTGTTCAAATGAGACCTCGTACTATATAAGCTGATCAAAGTTAAAGCCTGAGGTTGGGACCTCCTTGAATAAAAGGATAAGCATTCCAAAATTTCACTTTTTAGAGCCCACTGGTCTGAGAAACAGAGAAGGATCATTAAGAAATTGTTACTAACATAACATAATAGAAAGAAAAAAAGAAAAGAAAAGAAAAAGAAAGATAGAAAAGAAAAGAATAGAAAAGGAAAGAAAAGAAAAGAAGGAAGGAAAGAAGGAAAAGGGAGAAGAAGGAAGGAAAGTAGGAAGAGGGAGAAGAAGGAAGGAAGGAGGGAAGGAGGCGGTGCTGAACTGAAAAAAACTCATGTAATCCAGTATTTTAAGAGGTCTGTATATTCAACATGAGTTAAAAGTAAAACATTTAATAAAAAAATCACAATGCTACTTATTATTGTTTGTATTATTTTGTTTTATTTTTATTCTGTTTTAAAATTTGTAGCTAAACTTTTTCTGTATTGAGGCAGCAATATACTGAAATGGTGACCAGGTTTTTAAAAAAGAAATCTTGAGAAGGGTGCCTGGGTGGCTCAATTAAGCATCAGATTCTTGATTTTGGTTCAGGTCACGATCTCAGGATTGTGAGATCAAGCCCCATGTCAGACTCAGTGGGGAGTTGGTTTGAGATTCTCTCCCTTCCTTTCTCTCTGCCCCTCCACATTGCTTGTGCATGTGTGCTGAGCTCTCTTTCTCTCAAAATAAATAAATCTTTTTAAAAAGTTAAAAAAATAAAAAATATTCAACAAAATCAGAAGAACATGAGGCTCTTGATATCAGGATTGTGAGTTCAAGCCCTATGTCAGGTGTAGAGATTACTTAAATAAATAAATAAACAAACTTAAAAAAAAAGAAAATCCTGGTTAAAAAAAGAAATTTTGAGCCTCTGAAAAATTTCAAAATTATAAAAAAAATTGGTAAAGTACTGAGAAATTGTCCATATAATCAAAACCAGTACTGAATATTAAGATACTTTAATCAAAATAAATTTAATTTTTCAATAAAACTAATTAGAAAATAATCATCTGTAATGACACATTAGTGATTTTGGCTTCAAATGATGCCATTATACAGTACAGAAGTGCTGTTATTAGTAAGGAAGAATGTTATAATGACACATAACTCAGTTGTCATGACATTTATTGAAAAGAAGAAGTATATAAAGTATTTAACTGACAAAATTTAAATAAAAGTTAAATCTAATTAAAACAATGCTTCATTGTTTTAATTAGATTTAACATACACACACAATTAGATAAAGTTCAAAAGTAGGCAGAAAAAGAGCAGTAAGAAGGTTCAAACTAGGACAGGAGAGGTAACTGAAATCCAATCCATATTTTCCATACAAATGTAATAGATGCAAAAGCTGCTGAGAAAAATCACGCATTAGCCAGGTTTGATGGCTTCTAGGCTGAAAGGAACTGATAATGAAGGACACAGATCTAAAGATAGGGCTTTGATAGTTGGACAGTCTCCTACAAAATTCTAGAGTAACAAAGGAAGTAGTAGATGAATGTGGATATTCAAAGCAATGCAAAATTAATACTCATTAGCATATTAGCAGCACTTGAATATAACCCTCATTAAAACACACAAAATAAGAATAAAGAACAGATTGATTCAAAGTAGCAAATGCATCAAATATTGAATCACAAAACTGACCAGGAGGATATGAAAGAGTACTGATTTACCCCCATTTTACCCCTTGATTTGGATTATAAAGACTTAGTTTGATTACCTGTAATACAGTCTAAACTAATAAATTAACTTAAAATAAAATGCTGATGAATGACAATTTGAAATTTCCAGGATGAAAAAAGAAAGTATCTACAAATATCTTCCAACTAATATCACTCTACAAAGAAAAGAGAAAAAAAAAATTCCTTTGTGGAGGAAAATTTGACTTTCCTTTGCAATGCTGCATAAATTCTCAGAAGTTATTGTTTTCTTTAAGATTGTATTTGTTTATTTGACACAGAGAAGGAGAGATCACAAGTAGGCAGAGAGGGAGGCAGGATCCCTGTTGAGCAGAGAGCCCAATGCAGGGCTTGATCCCAGGACCCTGAGATCATGACCTGAGCGAAGGCAGAGGCTTAACCCACTGACCCACCCAGGCACCCCAGAAGTTATTGTTTTCTTTTTTTTTTTTAAGATTTTATTTATTTATGATAGAGAGAGATAGTGAGAGGGGGAATATAAGCACACAGGAGCCAGAGAGGGAAAAGCAGGCTGCCTGCTGAGCAGGGAGCCCAATATGGGGCTCAATCCCGGGACACTGGGATCATGACCTGAGCCGAAGGCAGATGCCCAATGACTGAGCAACCCAGGCACCCCAGAAATTATTGTTTTCTTAAAGGAGAAAACATTTTAACATAATATTTCCATATAAAGACAAAGTATTATTCATGCAAAATGACAATAGAAAACCATTTTAATTTATGTGAGAACATCAGTTCATTTATTAATCCAGAAATACAGGACAGCTTAATATTAAGAATCAAATGGTTTTTTAAAAAAGAATCAAACAATATATTGCTTTTCAGAGTCCATAGTCTCTCATGGTTCACCTCCCCTTCCAATTTCCCCCAACTCCCTTCTCCTCTCTAACTCCCCTTGTCCTCCATGCTATTTGTTAGGCTCCACAAATTAGTGAAACCATATATTGCACCAAAATGCCAAATGAGAATATACTTTCATATAATCCAACTTCATCCCTAGGAGATTTGCTAATGGAAACATCATTTATATACAATCTAATTGCTGTTATGGAATTCAGGATATATAGTTAGGAAATAATTTACCTACTATCATTAGGGATTTAAGTATTCTAGTTGAGTGAATTTCAATACCCTTAAAATTTTAAAAAGCCATTAATTTTAAACATATTACATACTCCACTGACTTAGTAACAGAGTATTCTAATAAAATTTGGTATGTTAATATATTTAGAGTTGTCATTATGAATATCAATTAGTACACTCTATTACAATGACAACGTAGGTCTGTTTGTTCAAGACCTAATTGTGAGCTACTCTGTAAGATGTACACAGTTGGCAGAAAGATGAGAAATATATATTTGGTGCTAGATGTTGAGTACCTTTTCTTGTTATGTTGCTCCCTGAAGTCCACTGTCAATTCAAAATGGCTGTGTTGCTTCCTCTCTTCTCCTCAAACCTGCTGATCTCTAATTTTGAGACAGAAAAAAACAACAACTAGTGGACTCCATAAGCAAACAGGAAACTGTTATCCTTTTAAAAATAAGCTTTCTAATTTTAAAATAAATTTTAATTTACAGAAAAACTTTAAGATACTATAGAGTTCCCACCCATTGTATACCCAGCTTCTTTTATTATTATTATTATTTTTTTTTCTTAGATTTTATTTATTTGACAGACGGAGATCACAAGTAGGCAGAGAGACAGGCAAAGAGAGAGGAGGAAGCAGGCTCCCCGCCGAGCAGAGAGCCCGATGTGGGGCTCGATCCCAGACCCCTGGGATCACGACCCGAGCCGAAGGCAGAGGCTTTAACCCACTGAGCCACCCAGGCGCCCCTCCTTTATTATTATTATTAATATCTGACAGTATGTGGTCTTTGTGTCACAATTAATGAACAAATATTGGCACATTATTTAATTTATTATTAAATTAAAATAATTTACATTATTATTAAATGTAAATCCATACATTATCCAGATTTCCTTGATTTTTACCTGTGTCTTTTTACTATTCTAGGACCCTGTCCAGAATACCATGTTACATTTAGTTATCGTATCTGCCTCTCCTTCTCTTAGCTGTGTTGATATCTGATTCTGGTAAGGTATTTGGTAGGATTTCTCAATTTTGATTTGTCTGATGTGTTTCTTATAATTAGACTGGCATTATGGATTTAAGGGAGGAAGGCCACTGTAGTAAATCCTCATTCTCATCACAGTTGATCAAAGGTATATGCTATCAACATGAGTTGTCACTGTTAATATTGACCTTAATCACCTGGTTAAGGTAGTGTGTCTAGGGTTTCTCTGTTGTAGTTAGTCTTATTCCTTTCCATGTGCTCTTCTGTAGGAAATCACTACAAGAGCTCCGCATTTAAGGACTGGAGATTATGTTCTATCTCCTTGAGTGGGAAGTATGCACACAAATTATTTGAAACTCTTTGGCATGGGAGATTTATCTATTCTTCCATTTATCAATTATTAATTAATTAATGTAAGTATGGACTTAATGGTTATTTATTTTATACTTTGGTTTTAATTCAATACTACTTCATATATTGTTGTGCAAATGGGCTCCCAGGAGTTCTTTCAGTTAGCTCCTGTGTCCCATTGGCATACTTCCATCATTGTGGGGTTTGTTTGGGATTTTTTGAGTCTTTCCTTGCTTTATGGCACCCTAAATGTTCCAAGTTTATCTTGTATATTTGCTGTTGGAACCCTCAAATCGGCCATTACTCCAGGATTTCTGGTTCCTTTTATTGGAGGATGATATTAGAAAGCAAGATTTGTGTACTAGATGTTTTCATTTCTATTGGGATGACATTGCTACTAGGCTCTCTCAGCCAAGAAAGCAAGGGAATATAGGTGTGCATACTAAGCCATATATATGCAAATACATATAAATAATTCTATAGTAACCATCAGTATCTATATTAAACTAAACATGAGTTTATATTGATGTCTCCAATTCTAATCCATTGTTAAATGGAATCCTTTGCTAATTTATATCCTCCCACTCCAACAAGAAACTTAGCCCTCACCATTTGCCATCCATTTACTTAGTTGTTCAATTTCAATATATGTCTATAATTGTTTCAATTAACATTTACTCCAATGGAAAAGAAGTATATCAACTAGAACACAGCATTTATATACAGTTAATTATGCCTTTAGTCTTAGAGAATACATTTATTTCCAAAATTACTTAGATAAATACTTATTTCTCTACATGATTTAGTGAGGAATTTTCATACAAGTATAATACAAATATATTCCTTTTCACATTAGACATTCCATCCTAGGATCTCAAACCTCTAAAATGATGTATAAAAATTTCACACCTTAAGGTTCACTCTGTGCTATAAAACTTAGAGACAAATACTGTCTTGTATCCAACATTAATATCATACAGAATTATTTCACTCTCCTAAAAAAATCTCCTATGCTTAACCTAGTCAACTTTCCCCCCACCGAATCCCTTGGAAACCATTAATCTGTTTATTGTTTCTGTAGTTTTAGCTTTTCCAAAATGTCAGATAAATTGAATGATAGAGTACTTACTCTTTTCAGGCTGGCTTTTTCACTTAACAATATGCATTTGAGATGCATTCATGTCTTTGCATGGCCTGGTGTTTCATTCTCTGCTATCATCATATAATATTCTGTTGTATGGATGTATCGTAACTTGTTTATCCATAATACCCACAAACTATATCTCGGTTGCTGTGGGCTTGGGCAATTATGAATAAGGGTGTTATAAATATTCTTTTGCAGGTTTTGTGTAGACATACATCTTCAAATCAACTGGACAAATAGCTAAGACTATTCCATAAATGTCAATTAATTGCCGTTGATTGATAGTGTTGTCCCAGTCTTCTATATCCTTACTGATTTTCTGTCGGCTTGATCTATCAATTACTAAAGAAGGGGTTTTGAAATCTCCCAACTATAAGAGTGGATTTGTTTATCTCTTCTTTCAGTGCTATCAGTTTGCCTCACTTATTTTGACACTGTGATGTTTGTCACATATATGTTTAGGGTTGTTTGTCTTTTTGGATAATAGATTTCTTTGTCGTTATGTAATGCCCTTTTTAAATAATGTTTCTCATTCTGAAGTCTGCTTTGCCTGAAATTAATATATTTTTATTTGTATCCTTTATTTTGAGTTGTATTGTCACTTTGCATCGTTTTCTACCTCTTTACTTTCAACTTATCTGATATATGTAAAGTATACCTATCATATACACATAAAGTATATTCTTGTTTTTTTTAATACACTGACAATTTGTTTTTAAATTGACCTATTTAGATCATTTGTACTTAAAATTATACTTTATGCTTGGGTTAATACCCAACATTCTTAATGTTTTCCCTTTGTCATATTTATTCCTTGTTTATTTTCCTCTTCCTGACTTCTCTGGTTTTATATAGCATTTGTATGATTGCATTTTATCCTTTCTCACTATACTGCAGATATTTCTTTCTAAAATTTTTCCAGTAATTATGAGTCCAGTGGTAAAACTTTTCCTTTCTTTATATAGATCCATGTTTCTGATCTATGCCATATTTCTCCTGCCAGAAAGCTTATTTTACCATTGCTTGAAGGAAAGGTCTGCTGGAAATGAATTCCCATAGGTTTTGCATGTCTCAGAAGGTTTTTGTTACTCTCACTTTGAAGGATAATTTTACTTTGTATAGAATTATGGAGCAATGGTCTTCTTTCACTTCATTTTCTCCTTGCTTGCCTAATATCTTGTGAGAATTCCACTATAATGCTTACCCTTGTATCTCTGTAAATAAGCCTGCTCACATACTTCTTTCAAATTTTTTTTTTGTCATTGGTTTACTGGAGTTTTCATATAATATGCCTAAGTTTATTTACTGGTATTTATTTTACTTGGTTTTGTTCTCTGAGGTTCATGCACCAAGGATTTGGTTTAGTGCCTGTCATTAGTTTTGTAAAGTTCTCAGTTATTATTACTTCAGATATTTTTTATGTTCTGTTCTCTCCTTGCTCTCTTTCTGGTGTCCTAATTACATGTAAATTATATCTTTTGATATAACTATCCTACAGTTCTTGGATGTTCTACATATTTTTTTCATTCTTTTTTTCTATATGCATTTTAGTTTGGGGAAATTTTATTGACCTCTTTCCAAGTTCATTGTTTATTTTGTCAGCTGTGTTTAGTCTACTGATGAGCCCATCAAAGACATTCTTCATTTATGTTGTTTTTTTTCTTATTTCTAGTTCTTCCTCTTGATATATTTTGTTTGTTTCTGTCTTCCTATTTACATTGTCCATCTTGCATGTGGTCAATTTTTCTACTGGAGCCCTTAACATATTTGTCATATTTATTTTATTTAATTATTCCTAGCTTTTTTGATGTATATTTGACAAAAAGTAATATAATTAATATATACAACATGATGATTTGGTATACCTATATGTTGATTATAGTGTGTGTGTGTGTGTGTGTATATATATATATATATATATATATATATGTATGTATATGTAGCTACATATAATAATAATTACCTTGTTATTTAGCTAAAACCAAGCTAAAGGAAGCTAATTAATGCATCCATCACCTCACATATTTATCATTTTTTGGTGTGTTGATATCATAGTTATTTTAAATTCCCCATATGATAATTCCAATATCTGTGTCATATCTGAATCTGTTTCTAATGATTGCTTTGTTTCCTTAGAATGTGTTTTTTCTTCTTGTCTTTTTGACATGTCTTGTGATTTTGTTGAACTTCAGGCATGTTGTAATGTCCAGTAATCAATAATATTAGCTACTAGTAATTGAGGTAAATAGGCCTTTAGTTGAGTTTTTATTTATGTTAATATGAGTACAAGTTGGGCTGTGTTTAATGTTTGCTGTAGCTATGGGTACCTATGAGGATATGCTTCTTCTAGTGTCCTTGGTTTTCTCTCCCCCCTCCCCATTTTAGGGTTCCTAAGTACTCTTCTTCAGTGAGAGTCTGTATCGTGAAACTTTTTCGGCTATAGTATCTTGTTCTTATGCTGGGACTTTCACTGGTGTGGTGGGAAGGTGTGCATGAGGAAAAAACTACTTTAATTTTTCAATTAAATCTCTGTCTTTTTGTGGACCTGTGTTTTAGGGATCTGATCTTTACACATATTTTTCAAGTTATAGAGGCTTTTTCTCTTTCCCTGTACTCCAATACTAGGCTATAGTGTTCCTAGTCCATTTTTTTGGAAACTCTTGCCTCATTGCTTATTGCCTGGCCTCTTCTGTGATATTAGAAGTGTAAAGGGGACTAGAATGGGAGATCTGCCCTTCTCCAGCTGACACAAGGCTTAAGCAAATTATTTTCCCTTAGAGTCTGGGCTTTTGTTATAGACAAGGCCCTGGGTGTATTTCGTAATTATTACTCTTTTTCTCCCTAAACAAGTTCCACAAGGATATCTTTCTCGGATCTTTATCATGAGAAACTGATGGGGTTGCTGGAGATAAGGCCCACAACAAGTTTTTGGGCCCAACTGAGACTGTAGAACCCCAGGAGTTCCTCACTATTAAGCTAGTCTACACTCTGTCACACTCCAGCCATTTGTGACAGTTACCATTTAAGTGTTCTTGAGAGTTTATGGTGCAAATGGCTTTTTCTCCAGGTAAGCAGATCTCAGCTGTGACCTTCTGGATGCATCTCTCTCTAATTTTCAGGACAACGATTTGCTCTGCAACTTCTTTTTTCTGAGCATGCAAGAAAAGTCAAGTTTTGTTTTGTTGTGGTGTGTTTGTTTGTTTTAGCTTAACCTTGTTGTAGAGATTGATGTGCTAAGTTCCACACTCCTTACATACTGTAATTGAAGCAAAAGATCTGTAATGTTTTTTTAAGATTCAATACCATTTTTCTGGAGTGGCTGAGGTATGTGTATTGTGTGGGTGGGGGTGAGCTGGGGCATGGCAGCAATGTTTAGAGGAACAGGAGCATGTGTCATGGTACTTGTTTTCATTGAGTTTCAAAGTCTTTTACCACATTTTTAGATAATCTTCTGAAACATGAGGATTTCTGAAGTCTATAAATCAAAAGCATATATTCTAAAGAAATATACAATTGTACATAAAAACTTTTACCTACAAAGAAACCACATATGAAAAATTAAACAATTGGGGCCTAGGTGGCTTAGTCGATTAAGTGTCTGCTCAGGTCAGGTCTCCCTGCTCTGCTTCTCCCTCTCCCTCTGCTGCCTCCCCTCTGCTTGTGCTCTCTCTCTCTGTCCAAAAAAAAAAAAAAAAAAAAAAAACATAAAATCTTTTAAAAAAAGAAAAATTAAAAACTCACAAAGCTTGCTTTTTTTTTTTTTTTTTTTCCCCCTAGTAAGGCCATGAATACCTCCAGAGATATGAAAAGCCACTGGCTGAAGTTGACACATCTTCCTTGGATATCAGTTTTGCTGAAAGTTTTAGTGAAATCTCTACAGTAAAGTGTGATGATAGTACATACTAGAGGAATACAAAAATAAATGTGAACATTAAAAATAAGACACTAGCCTCAGTAAATCATTTGTTTTGAGATGTGCCCCCTCGATCTTCAGTATACACTTTACTCTCCTTTGTTATTAAGGGTGCTTTAATGACAATTTTATGAAGTTATTTGTCTATGAAATTAAAATAGTAAAGTTCTTGAGACATTATTTTTCAGAAGAAGTTTTTTAAATGCTTCCAACTATCCTTCCCTTCCCTCTCTGAAAAGCTGAACTATCATTTGTACTATATAAGAGATTGGGGCATATAAAATTACCTTAGAATTATGATTTTACAAAGCATGTATCCACATCACCCTTTCCTTTCTGCTATTTATCCCTGTTGAAAGCTTTTTTTTTCCCAGATATTTTGTTTAACAGTTCAAATTCATTATTGTCTTAAAATGGCAAAATAATATATATTTTTTTTCTTTTCAATTTTTCAATTTTCTTTTGTCCCAGGGCAACTCAGCAGAGGGACAAAATGCTACACTCAGTGACATCCCAATTCAGATACTCCTCATTTGCCCTGTTATGGAAACATATTTCCATCCTGTTTGAGAATAGAAGTCCTTGAACTTTTTTCTTTCTACTAAAATGTGGTAAAAACTTTTTTTGAATTTTATCTACTGAGGGACAGAGGCAAAGTTTTGGATGATAGAAACAAGAACAGGACACTCTTTTCCTGGTATTGTGGTGCTTTTCAAAAAGACTCAATTATTGGACTTTTTCCATTTGATAAAAATGATATATGATTCATCTTTCTTCTAGTTATTTCATGCTCCTTATTACTGATGAATTCTAGGAATGGACTATTCTGTCAGTATCCTCATATCCAAGCCCTCAAATAAATTAGGAATTATTTTAGCTTCTATAAACCTGTATATGTTTAATAGTTTAATTTTCTTTTTCTTTTTTCATTTAACTTTTATGTCACTTTTTAAAAGTATAATAAAATCATTATTAGTTCTAAAGAAAGTCCTTCTAAACATTCTAGAATACTGATAGTCATGATGTTAAAAATTATGCTAGTATTTGTACACAAGTTACATTCCTCTGAAAGAGTGACCAGTTTTCTTTATTATTTTAGATATATTTAGGAGAAGTTGTAGGTTTTCATAAACCTACTGTGGCAGTCCCAAGATTGGATAAAGCAACTCTGAAATGGAATTCTAGAAGAAGTAAATTTCTAACACAAACCCTTGGTAAAAGAAATTGAGCTCTTTTGCATTTGTTTAGAGATCATAAATACTGGTATTGTTTTATAATAACAAAATTTAATTACTGATTTTTACATGTGAGTATCAATGGCACACATAAACAATTGTTAAATTCTGTTTCTTCTGCATTTTATAGATACTGGGGACTTTCTATAAGACTATAATAGACATAATGGTAAAATAATCTTATAACAAATTAGGTCAATGTTTAGCAAATAATAAGATAAAGGTTATTATTTGAGCTTAAATGGTTTGGGGAGACATCTAGCAATAATGTATGGAGAGAATTTAAACATGATGGATTAAAACTGGGGAAAAATACAATTTTGGAATTCTTTCCTAAAACCAGGAAAGAATCTCATAGAAGAAATGAGGTTCCTCCCACCCCCCCCAAAGACACGACTATCATTTTAATCATATTGATTTCAAAGGAGTGCTAAAGCTATGCTAGTCTTTTGATGTCAACTTGGCTAGTCTGTAACTTTCAGTTTTTCAAACACTAATGTAGGTGTTGATGTGAAGGTATTTTTGTCAAAATGATTAGAGTCCATAATCAGTTGACTTTTAACTAAAGGAGATTATTTCAGGTTACCTGGTGAGCCTGATTCATTTAAAAAGCTTTAAGAGCAAGTCTGAGTGTTCCCTGATAAATACATTCTGCCTGCAGACAGCAACTTCAGCTCATGAATGCTCTAGCCTACCTTTCTTGATGGCCTGCTTTCTGGATTTTTAACTTGTGTAACCAGACCCACAATTGCTGGAGCCAATTTCATACAATAAATCTCTTAATAGGCGTCTCCTTCTGATTCTCTTTTTCTTGCTGAGCATTAAATAATATACTATCAAAACAAAATGGCAAAAGAATAAAGGAGTGTAATCACCATGACAAGACATAAAATTACCATATCAAAAATTTCCCTTTGCACTTTCTTAGTCACCCATCATCCCCACAGCCAGCCTTTAAAAACCATTGATCTGTTTTCTGTTCTTATAATTTTGCCTTTCCAAGAAATACTATAAATGACATCATACATCACCTTTTACATCTGGATTCTTTTATTTACAATAATGCATTTGTGGTTCATTCATATTGTGTATATTTGTTCTTTCACTTTTATTGTAAAGTAGTTTCCATTGCATGGATGTACCACCGTTTGTTTAAACATTCTTCAGTTGGTGGACATTTGAGTTGTTTAATATTTTTTAGTGATTATACATCAGACTTTGTAAATAGGACTTTCTAAATTGCCTCTTTATTATATTTATTTTCAAAATATTTACCTAACTTCTGTTTTGTGAGTGGGTTTATAACATTGAGGATAAGACATATAAGTAAAAAGTAGTCATAGTTCCAGTTCTGTAAGTTTATAAACTTGTGATAAGGATGGATCATTAGGCAATGACTGAGACTAATGGATGCATGGGTTCACAAAGATCACAGAGCTATAGCACTTAGTGTAGTTTGTGGAATCAGGGAATAATTTCTAAATTATGTAACCCTTAAGTTGACATCTAAAAAATGCAACCATGACTCTTAAAATCAAGAAACCATAGTTTAATCCTTGGCCCCGCCAGACAATATTTTGTCAAGTCTTGAAAATAAGACCGTTGAATAAGATTAATTCTACAGTTCCCTTAGTAGTACTAAATTTTATAATGTTGTATAAATCTATTATGTAGGTAATAAATGAATGTGAATTCACAACACTTTTGTCAACAAGAAAAAAAGTAGTATAATTTTGTAATTTTGTAGAATCCAAAAAGTATGCTATTAAAGTTCTAGAAACATTAGAAAATGAAGTTTTAGCGTGTTGTTACAGATCTTTGAAGAAAGTTCAACTTTTAAATTCCTGCCTCCTGAGTTGGTTCATTGATCACCAGATTTACAGATACACATACAACTATTTTAGGTATACTTTATTTTCTAGAATTTAAAAATGTCTTCCCAAAAAGCCAAAAATTAGTAAAGCCTTAAAAATGTACCTTGAACCAAAATGAAGTGTAAAGGTTCTGGCTATAGGGAATGAAAATAATATCTATTTTATCTGTATGGAGAACCATACTGTCAAATATTGTTCTTGCCATAGCTAATGTATGGAAGTGTTCCATCCAAAACAATTCTGGTATGGTCTTCAACTTATGTATGAGCCAAAGAAAATAAAACATTTTTCAGGAGCAATTATTTCTTGCCTAGTGATTTTCATCTTGCTAGAAGAATTTTTTTCCTGATATCTCTCTGACAAAAATAGTTTGCCAAGAGCTTCAGACATATTCTTTTAAAGCTAGGGCTTAAGGAGAGAATTTTATATAGGAACAAAAGAAACTCTTAGCCACAACTTATATTCTAATGTGCCTAGGATGTTGAATACAAATCACCTCATAGATTTACTCTAATATATCTTAATTCCATTAAATATCTCTTGTGCAAAATTTAAATTAACAATGTATATCATAATGTCTGTATATAATAAATTAAAAAAATACCTTATAATAATGCATGTCTGATCTATATTTTAAAAATAGCTGAAATATGCTTAGAAAGTTAAAATATATTTTCTAGATGGGAAATCAGTTATGTTCATCAATTATTTAGTTCCCTTTTAATTAAAGCCCTCAAGTCTTAATTATTAATTTCTTCCCAACTTTTTCATTCCATTTTAATGTCTATTTTGAAATCTTTTGTTTAGTACTTGAAACTCATTTTCCCTTGGAAGCCATGTTGTATTTGTTTAAAAAATAAATAAATAAAAGGGTGTCTGATGAAAACATTTGAGCCAAAACATTCATTCATTCTTTTCATAAATATTTACTATTCTATGTCTTATTTTATGTTAAGCACTAAGAATAAAAGAGTAAATAGTATCAGGTCAGCCTTAAAGAGCCTCATGCTTGAGCAAGAGCAAAGTGTCCCAAATCTGAGAATATCTCTAATACTTCCCCATTCAAAGATATTTAGCACTATAACAGTTAAATTCACAGTTTTATGTCTCTTATATACAATTTGGTGCATTTATTAGGAAAGTATAGGTTTCAGAAGATGTGTGCTGGAAGACAGCCCCTCCTCCCTTCTGTGAAAGCAGCAAATCTTCCATTAAATGACAGTGATGGTTTATCCCACTCACCTAAAATAGTTACTTTAAAAAGGAAAGCCAATCTGCTCTTGCACTCCACATCCCTACACCTTACCGTTTTCAGACTTGAAGTAGGATTGGGTTTCAGAGGACCTGGGGAGAAGATGGCAACAAGATATTTCCCTAATTTCTGAATGTATAGTTAGAAGAGCTATCACAAGAAATTGAATCTTTACATTGAGTGTTTGACACGTGGAGAAAAACCTGTTATGGTAAGAAGAGCAAAGTGGAAGAAAATTGAGTTTCTACTTTCTTCCACATAATATATCAATAAACAATGCTGTATCCCTCAGGGAATGACAGGGAATAGCACTACACTGAAAATTTCAAAAGGCACAGAAGTGACAATACATGTTAAATTCCTCTTTTATTCCTCTGTTTGTTAGTGGCAAAGTTGAATGCATCTTGGACATCAGAGTACATTAACCTAAACTATGATGTGATATATCTCCTTTTAAAAAATATTTTATTTATTTATTTGACAGAGAGAGACACAGAGAGAGAGGGAACACAAGCAGGGGGAGTGGGAGAGGGAGAAGCAGGGTTCCTGCTTAGCAGGGAGCCTGATGTGGGGTTTGATCCCAGGATCCCGGGATCGTGACTTGAGCTGAAGGTAGATGCTTAACAACTGAGCCACCCAGGTGCCCTGATATAGTCTTTTAATTAAATTAAAGCAATATAATACTAGCTTCCTGGTGTGTAGCAGTTGAACTGGACAATATTTATTTGTATCAGTAAAATTTGACGTACCTACTAACATATCTTCAAAATATAAAAAATAAAATAAAAATTGACAAGGCTAAGAAGAGAAATAGACAAACGTATTTGAAGTTTTTAATACAAATTCTTTCCTGTTCAAAATAGAAAAATAATTAAGGGTATAGATTTGAAGAAAAAAATCAACCAACTTGAGTTAATTAAATATACACACATGTGTTTTTAAGTGTGTGTATGTAGATAGTTGCCATAAAGAGTTGCAGAGGGGTACCTGAGTGGCTCAGTTGGTTAAACTTCTGTCTTTGGCTCAGGTCATGATCTCAGGGTCCTGGGATAGAGTCCCACATCGGGCTCCCTGCTCAACGGAGAGCCTGCTTCCCACTCTCTCTCTGCTTGCTGCCCCCTGCTTATGTGCTCTCTCTCTCTCTCTCAAATAAATAAATAAAATCTTTTGAAAAATTGCAGAATACACAAAGTTTTTATTTCCAAAGAATTTGCATAATTCAGACTTAATTCACTCAATGGGTTTAAACTAATTACAACAGAATACTAGAAATCAATAACATAAAAATGATCAGATAATCCTCAAATGTTTGGAGATTGGGCACCCCAAGATCCCAGAGCATATCAGTCACTGAGTTTACAGTTTTACAGTTGGGTGTCTAATTTAGTTCTCATAGCACCTCTATGAGGAAACTTTTATTATCCCTAATTTACACAGAAGACTGAAGTTTTGAGAATATAAGTGATTTTCCTACTGTTACACAGCCATGTAAGTGGTAGAGCTTGGATCTGAGCTCTGGGATACTGGGCTCTTAACCACACTGTGTATGTAGAGCTTCCCATTTGGACTCCAACGGGTTTTAATTAATTGTTTACATTTCCATGTAGCCTACAAAGTTAGTGAACTATACAAAAGCAGCATGCACATCTTCTTCATGTTTCCATACAATATGTATATAATATCTGTCACATATTATGTCAACAAATGTCAGCTGAATTGAGCTTAATTTGTGGCTCAACAGCAGACAATCCAGCATCTGGGGCTACCTATACCTCTTCCAAGGCAGAGCATTCATCAAATATCCACTAGGTATTTTCCTCTAACAGAATGATTTCACAACAAGAAAAGAAATTGGGTAAATGCACAGACTTTTTTTTTTTTTCTACGTTAACAGGACAATTTGGTGATAACATTTTACATACGGCACAATGAAGTAATTTTTTTTCAACTCAAGAATTAAGCCTTAATAACGCGAAGAAACAGGAGTCAATTTAATGGCTTATTTAAATAGATGAAGTGAAGAGTAAAATACCAACTTCATAAAAAAGACAAAGAACTCATCCCCCACCAATAAACTCCAAAACATAAAAATCCAACATAAAACATGTTTTTAAAGCTACCAGTAATTGATACCATTGGCTCTAACATGATCTCTCAAGACTTATGAAGCATGAATATAGATGGTGAATATTTTAATATATTTAACCAATTCTCTATAAGTAGAACATAGGTCTTTACCTTTTAGTACTTTTTGAACTTTTACTTTAGTTACTATAAAATAATTATGTTATTGTTTTTCTTCCTCTTGAAATTTGAACACTCTTCATCTATACATCAGGTATCCAGCAAGGATGTATCTGAGAATCTCAATGCGGGTGGTGTTATAACATATCTGCTACTTGGGACCTAAAAATACCAACTAAATAAGATACTTCAATGAATTCTTTTAAAAGACAATTTAATACTCAGCATTTTTATTTCTCTGACAGAGAGATCACAAGTAGGCAGAGAGTCAAGCAGAGAGAGAGTGGGAAGCAGACTCCCTGCTGAGCAGAGAGCCGGATGCAGGGCTCGATCCCAGGATCCTGAGATCATATCCTGAGCCGAAGGCAGAGGCTTTAACCCACTGAGCCACCCAGGCGCCCCAATACTCAGCATTTTTAAAGAGAAAAAACAGTAGTTATGGACAGAGGAATAAACTAAGGTGTTTCTGTTTCTTGCTATTTAAAAATATTAAAATTAAAAAAAAATCCTGTTTAATCTATTTAATTTTTATAAGACAAAAAGGAACATTAAACTACCTAAAACAATGATTTAGAACACAAATTTCCAGAATGTCTGAAGATTGTAATCACTATTGTTAAAAAACTGTAAATCCCCTTTAGTTGTTAGAGTATAAACCTGATGAATTAAATTTTAATAAGGATCCTAGAAGAACAGTGCTCATGAGTAAGCTTAAATGACTGTATAACATTTTGCTTTTAGTTTTACACATTTCATTTTCAGTTAATGAAATCTTTCCTTTTTTTCTATTTCATATGGTTTTGTTTTGTGCATGAAAATTGCCCTAATGAGAAAAATATGAGGCATGTTTATAAGACTACTACTCCCTTGCCTTTACTTTTAGGCGAAATATAAAAGGAACAGTTAGTACTCAAGGGCTTTTAAATAGAAAAATTATTCTGAAAATCGCTTTGAGTGGCTCATGTATGTGTAGTAAACAATTTTACCCATTTAATGGATGGCAAGGGAGAAAGAAATCCTCAAATTTCTTTTTACCATGTTTAAAGTGTCAATCAGTTATGTGAAATTGTAAAGCATGCCTTCTATCCCATTTGTACATTGCCAAGTCTGTTCAGATGTTAAAGCTAGCTCTCAGAGGCATCATAAATAATGTTTACCCTATATCTTAGATTGAATCCATATGCTAGAAAAGTGCTGTTTGAATTGGTAGAGAAAATAACCTTTTCATCTACAATGAAAATATGTACCTAAAAAAAAAACAAAAAACAAAAAAAACCTCCATGCAATGCTAAAAAATGATAGCTTTTCATGGACTTTCTGTTCCCTCTTCATTCTAAAATTTTGTGTTACTATATTTTACTACCATGAGACTTCATGTCCTTTAAATCCAAATGCTCTGGTTAACACTATAAACCAAGATCCAGAAACTATTGAGCAAGTTCCTGACATTAAAATATCAAATCATTTGGTTTGAACAACTGTCATTATTATAATATTTTTTTTTAGAAAAATATGCTTTTGGAGATCATGCTTACAGAATATACTCATGATTTCAATCCCACACAATATTTTAATTCCATAAGGTGTGTGGGTGGCTATTTCAAATTGACATAGTTTTGTGTTATTTTTTACATGCAAAATTATTATCAGATGGAGGGGAAATTAAATATTCTGAATGTGATAAAAAATCTCAGTGTTCTTGACTTATATTACCAACTGCTAACTACTGCTAAAATTTATCCATTTTTGGAAAATGAACAACCTTGACAACATCAGTAGTCTTAACAAAAAATAAAAATAGAACTTTGTCAAAATATCTTTACATAGAGGGAAATTAAAACTGGTATATATATAAAGGTAGTATTGAATAGAGAAAAAGGACTACATTGAAGCCTACATCTATAATAAAAAAAGAAAAAGTGTATGTATGAACAAATTAAAGTTAAAAAGTTACTATGGAATATGTTGTATTAAACACCTGGTTGAAATGGTAAGTAGGTAAAAAAAAAAAAAGAACAAAAATCATGAGAAAGAATTTAAAAAAAAAGAAAGAAAAAAAGTTGTAGCTAAGAAATATACAGGCTATGAGGCAATACCAGGAGCTTAATATATTAATATAATAATAATAATAATATAATATATATTAATATATTTTCCCTGGTGTTGGGGTTTTGCAGTTTATGGGGACCCTGTGGTTGTTGTCCTCTTGTTCTTTCAGTCTTCCGGGGGAAAGGTCTGTGGCATTGTTTTTCAGTCAATCCTGCTTGGGAGGAGTTGCCCTGCCCTATCAAGGAGCTGGGCTCGGGAAAACTGTTTTTTCAGGCTTTTGTTCTCTGGAGGCTTTTGTTCTCTGGTTTTAGAATAGCAAAAATCGGCAAGGCAAGAAACAACAAATGTTGGAGAAGTTGTGGAGAAAAGGGAATCCTCTTACACTGTTAGTGGGAATTCAAGCTGGCATAGCCACTTTGGAAAACAGTGTGGAGGTTCCTCAAATAATTAAAAATAGAGCTACCCAATGACCCTGCAATTGTACTACTGGGTATTTACCCCAAAGATACAGATGTAGTGAAAAGAAGGGCCATATGCACCCCAATGTTCATAGCAGCAAAGTCCACAATAGCCAAACTGTGGAAAGAGCCAAGATGCCCTTCAACAGATGAATGGATAAAGAAGATGTGGTCTGTATACACAATGGAATATTACTCAGCCGTCAGAAAGGATGAATACCCAACCTTTGCATCAGCATGAATGGGACTGGAGGAGATTATGCTGAGTGAAATAAGTAAAGCAGAGAAAGTCAATTATTGTATGGTTTCATTTATTTGCGGAACATAAAGAATAACATGGAGGACATTAGGAGAAGGGAAAAATGAAGGGGAAGAAATTGACGGGGAGACAAACTATGAGAGACTATGGATACTGGGAAACACTGGGTTTTAGAAGGGAGGGAAGTGGGGGGGATAGATGAGCCTGGTGATGGGTATGAAGGAGAGCATGAACTGCATGGAGCACTGGGTGTTATACGCTAACAATGAATCATGGAACACTACATCAAAAACTAATGATGTACTCTATGGTGACTAACATAACACAGTAAAAAAAAAGAAACTTCAAAAGATTCTGAACATAATTTTTATGTTAAATGACTCAATATACAAATTTGAGGAAAAAAACTGATAAAGGATCCATAATCCCATCAAATAACTTATGGATACTTACTAAAATATTTTATAAAATATACTCTGATTTTAATATGGGTATTTTTAGGTCGATTGTATAATACATTTTATAATATACATTTAATAAGAGAATAACTATAACACTTGACAGAAAATTTTACCTTACTTTTCAGTCATTGGATATTTCATATGATAGGAAATTAAGTCTCTTTGTCCAAAAATACATCACTATATGCTTACAAATAACCTAATATACCATATTGTAGGTTAAATTCAATAACTCTCAGCGATTACTATTATAAGGAAATTGATATAGCTTATATTATGTCAGATATTTTGTCATGTTAAAATGGACATATAAACAATTTTTAAAATATTAATGAATTTATAAAATAATGAGGTTTATAAACTAGCTTTTTTGGAAAGTATAATCTTTTATACATACTGTGTTCTATTAGTTTTGGGTGTACAGTATAATGATCCTTCAATTCTTTGCATTACTTAGTGCTCATCATAGTATATATTTGCTGTGATGAACACTGGGTGTTGTATGCAACTAATGAATCATTGAACACAACATCAAAAAATAATGATGTGCTATATGTTGACTAATTGAACATAATAATAAATAATAATAATAATAAGTGTATTCATAATCCCCATCACCTATTTCACCCATCTCCCTACCCACCTCCCCTCTAGTAACCACCAGCTTATTCTCTATATTTGAGTCTTTTTTTCTTTTTCATAAACTAACACTTTAAATACTCATTTTTAGGTTGTCTTAGGCAGAAATTATAGCTACATATTTACTGTGCTTCTCCATGTTAGAGAGGTTGTTTCTGAAAATGTTTTTCTAACCTGACATGGGAAACTATAGCATATCATTAGCACTTTATTTTTCATTTTTTTCCTTAAATCTAGTGAAGGAAATGGATTTTTTTTATTTCTAATGTTTGAAAATTTTGTAAAAGCTTATTTATGTTCTCTCTTATAAGTATCCTTTTTGTATCTCTGATGTGATTTTCCATTAAGTTCTTTTATCTTAATTACTGTATTAGATTCTTGCTGTATTACTGATTGTAACTCCTTGTCTATCAACATGATTCAGTTTTTAAAAAAATTTTCTTTCAGTCTATTGTAGTCAAGATAGTAAACAGGACAGATCAGTCTACCTCCTTTGCATGGAGAACTCTTACTAGTTAGTTAATTATACCATGTGTCCACTTCAGGATGATTCCTAGATAGCAATGCAACTACAGACCCTAGCTCAATGTGCCACTGGAGACATGAAATTTCTTCTTTAAACCCTAATGTATCTATTATCGCTTTATCCTCTTTCCACCAAAACACTGACACCCATATCTATCTACAAGAAGGAGGAGAGTATCTTCCAAATTTTGAATCTCTGCAGTCCTTTGTAAGATGACTAGTTTTGTTCAAGTGGCTAAATTGCTTCAGCTGAAAGTTGAGGGGCCTCAGTAAAATGTATTCAAGTCATAGTCTTTATTGAAATCCCTATCATCTTTATTATTTTAAACATAAATTTAAATTGTTCCTTTACAAAATTGGACAAAACATTAAATCCTTTCATTTCACAACTTAATAAATAAATCTCATATCTCATATTTACATCACTATATATATAGTGATGTTATATATATATATATATATATATATATATATATATATATATATATATATATATAAAGCTTTCAGGACTAAAGCATACATTCCCTCATTGCCTGGGAGTATTGTGTCTGCACCTGTCAACTAAGTCCTTTTCTTCTAAATTAACCTTTGTTAAAGAAAGTCACTTTTCCTATGCTCCTGTCCACTTCCTGGGGGCAGTAAACTTCCAACGACTAGTGATGTGGGCCCCACATCATACTTGGGACCCCATTGCAGAATCATCAAAGCTTCAAAACTCCTCATGAGTCCCCATGGCTCAGGACTTTCTTGTGACTATTTTGCACTCAGAGTTGTCTCTTTGCACAATCCTATTTGTAACTCTACCTCACCTGTATTGATATGCAGATCACTCCCCAGTAAATTCCTGAGCTTAAATCTCTAGAGTCACAGAGTCTGTTTCTTAGAAACCCAGTTGCATAGTTTCCCATCACCAATCTTACATACTCTAACACATGTATTTTGAACTCCCTATTATTCTTCCCATTATTCTTCACTTAAATGAATCATTTTTTTGAAGCGGGAAAAGTAAATAAACACAGGGAGCCCTGAGTTAACCAAATAGCCTCAAGAAACAATTAAAAAAAAAAGGCAAAAAGCCCCATCAAAATAGAAAGAACCAATCACTGTTGGTGATCAAACTTTATAACGTAGTAGGGAGTCAAATAGCTAATAAGTATTGTTGTGAAACCACAGATAGAAGGAGCATTCAAGGGTGCATTTAAATAATAATTTATTCAAATACCCTAAAATAGAGACCTGACCACAAAGAATAAAATCCTAGTCATCTGCCAGATAATTCTCTACATGGCTCTTCAAACTGTAAGATACAAATTAAGCAAACACAGTTTTGTTTACAATGGTAAAAAAAAAACAAAATGCAAAGATCATTATGTTAGCACTTTGGGTTGTATAATGCCGACCTATCTGGTATAAAAGAATTCATGATTTAAGGATGAGAACAAGTTTTGCTGTATAATAAAACCTATGTAAAAACCATGGATGCTAAGTCTCTCTGACTTAGCAAGTATAACTTTGAAAAATTAAGCAAAGTTGCAGCCTAATTGCACATTTCGCTTTGAAAAACTATAAATCCCTTTGAGAAAAACAAGTGTCCTAGACCCGGACCAATAATCAATGTTCTGATAATCCATTTTTTATAAAGTTGGCTGCTCTGAGGTGGTTATCTTTTTCTTGTTCCTATAGGTTACAGCAAACCAAGGAAGGTATCAAAATAAATTTAAAAAAGGGAAAAATTTTGGTAAGTACTCACATGCTGAGGCACTTTTGTTTACCAACTAGTTTATTGGTATTATGATGCATTAGTTAACTACTCTGTCTTCAAAAAGTATACACGGACAGTTTTATGATCTGGATGCTGTTGATTTTACAAGCAACTGCTTGTAAACAATTGCTGTTTCTGGCCCAGTTCAAGAGGTTTTTATGCCCAGTTCCAGAGTTCATTATTTAGGAAGGAAAATGGACCCTCAAGTGGAATCTCTTGTGCCCAGAAATTTTATACAATTCCACAGCATAAAGGCTCTCCTCCAGGGAATGATCACTGCTCATCTATCTAAAATGAATCTCTTTACATGGGAAATAGGTGATATAATAAAAAGAGCACAGAGTTTGGATTAAGACACAATTTAGTACAAATCAAAGCACCAACATTTATAGATTCCAAAAAAGTAAATAAATATCTTTATAAACCTAAGAATCTTTATAAACCAATTTGAAATAATCGATCATATATAATGTCAAATTAAATTATAAATAACTTAAGATGAGCTAGGTGTTTAATCAAACTTTGTAAAAAATAATTTTTAAATTTTACTTACTATATTAATGTGCATTCATTTAATAAGGTGTACATTAGAATGTATGAAACATAGAGTTGTAGGAGATTTTCTCCAAGGACATAAATTCTTATAGATTTATTTATTTATTATAGAACAAAAACACATTTTGTTAAATCTCTGTAAATTCTTTATGTTTGTATTATTAACAGCTAATTTGCATATAATCAACTATTATAATACTAATAATATAATAGAATTTAAAAAAATATTTTATTTATTTGTATATTTATTTAGAGCGTGTGAGTGGGGGGTAGAAGGAGAGGGAGAAAGAGAATCTCAAGCAGACCACCCTGCGTGCATGGAGCCTGATGATGCTGAGCTCAATTTCACAACCCTGAGATATGACCTGAGCTGAAATCAAGAGTCCCATGCTTATCTGACTGAGCCACCAAGGTGTCCCTGATATGATTTTTTGAAAACCTATTTATAAATGTTGCACTGAGAGAAACTTCATATGCTGTAGTAATACTGATTAATATATTCCTCACCTGGTTTGGAGGCTTTCATGCATTAGTCCCACCACACACTGCCATCTTTTGTCTAAGAACTCCATCTTTTCTGATATTCAATGTTTGAGACATGATAATAAGAGAAATCTGAATATTTCCCATTTAGCTATTGCCAAAATTCACTCCTCTCTCATTTTTATGTTTGCTCTAGAAGTGATAGGGTTACCAAGTTGCTATTAAATGAATGCTTTTCCATCAGGGACATTACAATGTATGAATATACTGGGATCACTTTTAAACTATAAAAAGAATACAAGCACTTTTTTTCATATAACAACGCAGTCATGGTTGATGAGCTAAAATAAGTTCTAATTCAGAAAGAGCTTTATAAGCCTATATCTACTCTTTATTACATCCTGTTAACATCATGCTTCACTTCTGCCTCTCTAACATAGATAACTATATTCTACCCTAAATCCCTATCACTGGAATTGAATAAATCATAGTATCTATATGGGAGACATAATATCATAGTTTATAGTTGAGTTGATGCTTTAATTAAAGTCAAATTTGATATTTAAGCTTTGAAATGCAGTCCAAACTAAATTATTTCCATTCCAATTAACCTTAATTGGTGAAATCTAGCCTCTTAGATTAAATCTTCTCTGTATCGCCCTGATAAGATACAGATGTTGCCAGCCACCCTCCCCAGCTCATGGGCAGTTCTGTTCATTAAAATCATTAGTGAATTTGATTTTAAAGGCAGATGCTCCAAAAGCCTTTTTAAGAAAGGCAATCTCTTTTGAAAAACACAATGCAGACAAATGCTATGTTTGGAGCCAGAAGGTATTAATTTGAATCCTGCCTTTAAACTCTGTTAATTTGGCAAATTAATAAACATCTCTTAGCCTGAAGATATTTCTTTGGAATAGGGAACATAATAATAACTAACATATATTAGGCACTTACTATCTTTTAGGAAATGTTCTAAATGACTTATATTTGTGTCTTTTAAACATACAATAACCATATCAGATCTGCATTACTAAATCCTCATTTTCCAGATAAGTAATTTGGAGATAATAATATCTGCCTCTCTTATTCTATAAGGTTGTGGAAAAGATGTATTTAGTTAATGCAAATAAATATGTCTCTTCAGGACCAAAAATTACCACATGATAAAAATTACTGTTGTTTTCCTCTTGTCTCCCTTCTCTGCTCTAGACCACTTGTCCTGTTCATGTATGTATTGATATATACACTTATCTGCTTGAGATGTGATAAAACTTCTATCCTCAGAGTCAATGGATCAATCAACGAACCTCACAATCAGCAGCACAATTTCGAAAAAAAATGTGAATTTTGAAAACTTTGAAAAATTTTGTTTTAAAAAAAATCCAGAAGTTTGAGAAAAAGTGAAAGAACTGGAGGAAAGAAGAGATTGAACACTCTGAAAGAGGTAAAATATGGAGAATTCTCCAGGGTTGGGGAGCAAAGGGATCAGAGCTTTGTCCCAGTGCCTTTCTTCTCAGAGTCACCCCATCCTTCATAGTGATGATAAAATATCTGCTTGGGGTGAGACTTTATTAATAATATTATGATTTTTGAAAAATATGTATGTTTGGTCATACACAAAACCAAAATTATTTCTCATATATATATTTGGTCTTTGTTCAGGTTTCTTTACTCAAAGCTCCCAAAACACTTGAAATTTCCTCAGTGCTGAGAATGATAAATATGTCTTTTTTATGTTAATGAAGTGGATTTTGGAAAGACCCTAGGTAACCTGAGGATGGTGATGGGTTGAAACTTTCAGTCCCACCCAACGACCTCTTGAGAAAAGAGAACGGCTAGACTGAGTTCAATCATTTTGGCTGATGATTTAATCAATCATGCCTATCTAATGAAGTCTCCATAAAATTCCAAAAGCGTGCGCTTCATATTTCTTCTGAGTTGGTGAACATGAGGAGATCTGGGGAAATAGGCTTCCTGGAGAGAGCATGGCTGTCCTACACTCTTTCCCCATACCTTGCCCTGTGCACCTCTTCCATCTAGGTGTTCCCAAGTTACATCCTTTTTAAATAAACATGTGATCCAGTGAGTAAAGTGTTTTTCCAAGTTTTGCACTCTAGCAAATTAATTAAATCCAAGGAGGAAGTCATGGGAACCTCTGATTTATAGCCAGTTTGTCAGAAATACAGGAAACAACTTGGACTTGCAACTGGTGTCTGAAGTGGTAGTGGAGGGATAGTGGTATAGGACTGAACCCTTAATGTATATAATCCGATGCTTTCTTTAGGTAGATAGCATCAGAATGGAGTTAAAGCATAGGATAGCTAGTTGGTGTTGCAGAGACTTGCTTGGTGGTATTGGTGACTCCTGCCCCCACCCCCATGCACAACGGAATTGGGTCCAGAATCCTTTTTCATTTCCATTGTAACCAAGTTATAAATTATAGCAAAATGTATATATTTGAATTTCTTCCCACTAGGCATGTTAGAATTTCTTCCAGTTAGACCAAGATAATGGTGTTTTATTTGTCATTACCTCAATTTTCAATGAATGTGTTTTATAGTGCACACACACTACAGATAACAATACCTCTACTTCAAGATAGTCTGTGGGACTCATAGCTTTTAGTAAATAATAGAATCAATGAAATGTTTATAGATAATAAAGCATCTAGCTATAACAGAAAGTATCTTCAGCCTAAGTTCCTAACAATTCAGCTTCTAAGATTAAAAAAAAAAAAAAAAAAGAAGAAGAACTGGGGCAACTTGGTGGCTCAGTCATTAAGCATCTGCCTTCAGCTCAGATTATGATCTCAGGGTCCTGGGATCAAGCCCCTTATGGGGCTCCCTGCTTGGCAGGAAACCTGCTTCTCCCTCTCCCACTCCCTCTTCCTGTGTTCCCTCTCTTGCTCTGTCTCTCTCTGTCAAATAAATAAATAAAATATTTTTAAAAAATGAACTATTGGGACTTCATCAAGGTCAAAATCTTATGCGCGGCAAAGGAAACAGTCCAAAAAAAAAAAAAAAAAGCAAAAGACAACCAGAAGAATGGGAGAAGATATTTGCAAATGACATATCAGATAAAGGGCTAGTATCCAAGATCTATAAGGAACTTATCAAACTCAACACCCAAAGAACAAATAATCCAATCAAGAAGTGGGCAGAAGATGTGAACAGACATTTCTGCAAAGAAGACATGCAAATGGCCAACAGACACATGAAAAAGTGCTCAATATCACTTGGCATCAGAGAAATACAAATCAAAACCACAATGAGATACCACCTCACATGAGCCAGAATGCCTAAAATTAACAAGTCAGGAAATGACAGATGTTGGGAAGGATGTGGAGACAAGGGAACCCTCCTACAATGTTGGTGGGAATGCAAGCTGGTGTAGCCATTCTAGAAAACAGTATGCAGTTTCCTTCAAAAGTTGAAAATAGAGCTACCCTATGACCCAGCAATTGCACTACTGGGCATTTACCCCCAAAATACAAATATAGTAATCTGATGGGGCACCTGTACCCCAATGTCTATAGCAGCAATGTCTATAATAGCCAAACCATGGAAAGAGCCCCAATGCCCATCAACAGATGAATGGATAAAGAAGCTGTGGTAGTCATATACAGTGGAATATTATGCAGCCATCAAAAATTTGAAATCTTGCCATTTGCAATGACATGGTTGGAACTAGAGGGTATTATGGAAGTGAAATAAGTCAGTCAAAGGAAGACAGTTATCATATGATCTCACTGATATGTTGAATTTGAGAAATAAGGTAGAGGATCATAGGGGAAGAAATAAAAAAAAAAAAAATGAAACAAGATGAAACCAGAGAGGGATACAAGCAGTAAGAGACTTTTAATCTCAAGAAACAAACTGAGAGTTGCTGGAGTGGAAGAGGGTGGGACAGATGGGATGGCTATGTGATGGACATTGGGGAGGGTATATGTTGTGGTGAGCACTGTATATTTTGTAAGACTGATGAATCAAAAGCTTGCACCCCTGAAAAAAAATAATACATTCTATGTTAATAATAAAAAATAAAAAATTTAAAAAGACAGAAAATATAAAATAAAGAGGAAGGAACCAAAGTAGAAATATGTATAGTTGATGATAAAAATTTTCTATAAACATAACTGAGGATATATGGTTGATGTCAAGAAAGATATCATGAAGTTTCTATATGTTTTGCATCAAAGAATGTAAGTGGTTTTGGGGTGCCTGGATGGCTCAGTTGTTAAGAACCCAACTCTTGATTTTGGCTCAGGTCATGATTTCAGAGTTGTAATAGAGCCCCGTGTCAGGCTCTGGCACTAAATGTGGAGGCTGCTTAAGATTCTCCTCCTCTCTCTACCCCTCCTTCTTCCCTGCCCATGTGCCATGTGCCATGTGTGTGCCCATGTTCTCTCGGCTCAGGTCATGATCTCAGGGTCCTGGGATCGAGTCCCGCATCAGGCTCTCTCCTCTGCAGGGAGCCTGCTTCCTCCTCTCCCTTTCTCTGCCTGCCTCTCTGCCTACTTGTGATCTCTGACTGTCAAATAACTAAATAAAATCTTAAAAAAAAAAAAAAAAAAGAACGTATGTGGTTTAGACAGGTGAGGTCTGCAGAGAGGGAGTAGGCAGTGCCTGAACAGGCAAGGGAGAAGAGAAACAAGGAGTGAGTAGTTGATATAGAGGCAAGAAAAGTATTCTGTGTGTAGAATTATAAAAATGCCTCTGGATTAATGATAAAGTATGAGACAAGGAGGGGTAGCACTCAGTGCCTGTAAGGTAATTGTATAATCCCTTAACTCTACTGAAGAGGACTTTTATGGTCTCCATTCAACCTCCTTTAACCACTAAACTCTGATCTCAACAGGTATATTCAGTTCCTCCCTGCCTTGCTTCACTGGGTTTGTACCTTTGTGTCCTCTCCATCTATAAACATTCTTACCACTTGCTTAACATCTATCTCCCTTCAGATCTCAGCTCAAGTATCAATTTCAGAGTGACTATTCAGATGATTCTCTTCCCAGAGTAAGTCAGCTACTTTGTTTTATGGTCTCACAGGTTATTCTTTAATTTATACTTATTTGTACATTTATTGGACTAAAGAATGTTTCCCTCACTAGACTATAAACTCTCTGAAAATAGGAACCACTTCATTCTGTTCTTCGGTGCTTAGCTGAGTGCCAAAAACATTAACATTAGGTTGTTAATAAATAATTAATATATGATAGTATTTAAAATAATGGCTGGTACAGTTCATATACATACATCATGCATACTACATAACACAAAATACATAATCTACATAACTTACTGTATAGTTAATGTATATAAAATACATAAATATTTGATATATGTGTGTATATATCATATAATATGCAAAAAGAAGAGATTGCTACCCGCTTGGTAGACATTTTGTAATTCAACTTAATGAAAAAAAACTCCAATTTTATTGAGGGCAGTGACTGAGTAGAAGATTTTATTCCCTTGACTCCCTCACAATTAGTTGTGAGACATAAACAGAAGTGTTACCTGAGATCTCTCAGAAAGCTTCCTAAAAAGAGCTGACTTAACTGGGAGTGTCACGATTTTTCTTACTCCCCTCACTTTTTCTTTGGAGATGCTTAAAACTCAAAGGTGATGTTTTGAGATATCTTGGATTGTGTTGTGACCTTAAAGATGGGAGCCATGGGTTAGAATTATGCATCAGGAAGATGCGAGGAAGTTGGGTCCACTAATAGTCTACTTTTGTAATTTTTTTAACCTAAAAAAACAAACCTACACCACTCTTGGTAAAATTATTCTAGTTGCAATGAATATTCTCTAATGAGGGGAAAATGAAGGAGTAACCAGACAGGGATTATTTGAATTGCCAACTGGTAAAACAATGATGTTCTAGGTGTGAGTGAAAAGGGAGTTATGCTAACTGCAAAAATCTCTTCATTATGAAGAAATGACCCATGACAAATTGCAAGTAACTAAATTTGGCTAAATTTATTGCATTGTTTTCTAGGAGAATGATTACAATGATGGAAAGTTCTGGGAACATGCATTTCTGGGCAAATAAGAAGTTTTTAGAAAATATGTTAAAATTAAACTAACAGCAGATGACAAGTCAAGGTGTTTGGTGTGTACAGCTGGAATACTAGGACTCACTGAACATGGAACGTTAGTTTACAAAAGCATCTCCCAAACATTTTTGATAGGGGATTTGGAGGGAACTGCTATAAAGTGCTTACTAGCTCACTTTGGAAATTGTCTCCCCATTTAAAATGTTCATTTTATTTTTATGAGAAATTCACGTAACATAAATTTGACCATTATAAAAGAACAGTGGCATTTAGCACATTCACAAAGTTGTGTAACTACAATTTTTATCTATTTCTAAAACACTCTTATTACCCCCAAATAAAACTTTATGCTTATTAAGCAGTTATTCCCCACCTCCTGTTTTCTCTTAACTCTGGCAACCACTAGTCTGCATCTGTCTCTATGGATTTATCTGTTCTGAATATCTCATGTGAATGGAATAATATATGCTATTTTGTATCTTCTTCACTGAGCATAAGTTTTATCCTCATTGAGTAACCTGTATCAGTACTTCCTTCCTTCTTTATGGCTAAATAATTCTTTATTTTTTAAACTCATCTTTTGATTTATATATGTAATAATATATTACCTTTCCTTTAAATTATTTTATTTCACCTACATCTGCCAGGTTACCCACTGCTCTTGAAATAAAACTTGTTAACCTCTAACTTTGATGTTTTTGTTAATACAATTCCAAATAACTTGAGCTCCCTTTCTCTTCCACATTCAAATTCCTGTTATATTGCATAGCCTACCCTTTCCATTGAAATTCACTTACCATCACCCAGAGAAAAGTGTCTTGGACATTAGTCCTGTAATAACATACTCTGTCAATCAAATGATATTGAGAATATGTCATATCTCCATGTGGACTGAAGGCTTCTTATGGGCAGGACTCATATAATTTATTTCTACATCAAACTATAAAGAATCACATTGCAAGTGATTGTAAGAAAAAGTACAATTAATGAACTTTAAAAAGCACTAAGTTTGCATTGTTGCATTTTCCTATTTGCAAAGTGATTTCATGTACATTACCTCATTTTACTTGTTGAAGACCTAGTTTCAAGGATGGTAGGGTAGAGATTAATATTCTGTTTTGTGAACTAAAGTTTTTGCCAAAGATTCATTTCTTTTTCTTTTTTCATTTCTAATTAGTAATTGACAGAGCAGAGACTGAAACATGAGCCTCTCTCTCTCTCTCTTCTCTCTCTCTCTCTATATATATACACACACACATATATATTTATATATATATGTATAAATATATATATACACATATATATGTATATATAATTTACCATCCAAAAGCTCAGCTTAAGAGATGTATAATTTTCTTTATTTTTTACAACTCAATTTACTTTGAAGTCTATTTGGCCTGTATGCTATAAACTTAATTAAATTGAGATTTGTGGGACTTGTCTAGTGACAAGATGTATATGATGGGAGTGACACTTGTCCTCCATCTTATATGGCCATTCAGATAGTTGCAGAAACTTCCATCAATCAAAATGGGCTTCAAAAATTGTTGCTTAGTCATTCTCTTTCCTATCAACAAAATTTCCTCAAATTCCATGGTTCTAATTACAATTTTTTTCTTTTTCTTTCTTTCTTTCTTTCTTTTTTTTTTTTTTTTTTCAGTCTTGGAAAACTGCGAACTTTTTGGCTCCCACACCATGTTGAAGCCCAGGAAAAATTTTTCAGGTACCTCCGTTATCTATATACCTGATGTAGCCAATTTTCTTTTAGGGTCTTGCAATCTTGATTGAATTTGATATGCAAAATGGGGAAAGGGTTTCTGTTCAGGGAGCTTATAAACCTAGATTTATAAAATTTTCAGCTGTATAATTGACATATAAAATGGTAAGATACTGAAAGTGCACATAGTGGTGACTTGATATACATATACTTCTGAAAGGATTCTCCCCATCTAGTTAATTAACACATTCATCACTTTACATATTTGCCTTTTATTTTGGTGAGAACACTTAGGTTCTACCCTCTTAGCTAATTTCAATTATACAATACAGTGTTTTCAATTATAGTCACCATGTTTTATATCTGATTCTCAGACCTAAGTCATCTCATACCTACTTCAATTGTGTGCGGCATTCTATTCACCTCCATGCCCAGCACATGTAATAAGAACCCTAACTAGCATTTATTTAAAAATGTCTTCTTTCTGTTTCTTTGTTTTTGTTTTTTTAAAGGTCATTTTTAAAAAAGATTTTATTTTTTTGACAGACAGAGCACAAGCAGGGGGAACAACAGGCAGAGGGAGAGGGAGAAACAGGCTCCCCGCTGAGCAGGGAGCCCAATGTGGGGCTTCACCCCAGGACCTGGGATTGTGATCTGAGCCAAAGGCAGAGGCTTAACTGATTGAGCCACCCAGGCATTCCATAATTACTTCTTTTTGAATCTCCCCACCCTTCCAGCCCATAGAACTTTCGCTATTACAAGTAAGTGTGGTGGGTGATGATGGTAGGTAAGACTGTAAAATCTACTAGATTTCTAAGCCATTTGTTCTCCTCTGTCTTCTAAAATTATAAGCTTCTGAGATTCCAAATCCAGGAGAGGAATATTGCTTTCTAAGCTTTTGTTGAGGAGTATCTTCCCAGATGCAATGAGTCTACTCAGCATATGCCTGGACTGAGATAAGGAGAGTCACAACTGAACTGCTGATAGTTTGAAAATATAACTCCATCACACTTAATTGTGGATATTTTATTGAGCTTGAGCTGAGATTTTGTGTTGAATTCCCTTTAATTCTTTGTCAAAGATCAGGTAACTATTTGTATGGATCTATTTTATGTTCTCTGTTCTGTTCTATTGGTCTATGGTCTATTGGCCTATTCTTTTCCAAAACTATGTTCACTTGATTAGTGTAGTTTTATAGTAAGTCTTAAAGTCAGGAATATCAGTTCTCCAATGTTCCTCAGTATTTTTTGGTTATTCTAGGTCTTCTAACTATTCATATAATCTTTAGAATCCGTTTTACTCTATTTACAAAATAATTTCCTTGAAATTTTTATTGGGAATGCATTGATTTTGTGGATCAAGTTGACAAGAATTGTCATGTTAACAATAATGAGTGTTCTCATTGATGAGCATAGACTATTTCTCTATTTTACTTAGCTCTTTGATTTTACTTATTAGAGTTTGATAATTTTATACAGATGGATCCTGCACATATTCTGTCAGAGTTACACCTAAGTATTTCATTTTTTGGTACTATTATAAATTACATATATAATATATAGTGTATACATTTTAAAATTTCAAGTTCAATTTGTTCTTTGATGGTATGTAAGTGAGCAATTGACTTTTGTATATTAAGTTTATATCCTAAGACCTTTCAGTACAAGTATGCTTATTTGTTCCAGAAAGGTATTTTAAAGTCAATTTTTGGGGTGATTTTCTACAGCATGTCCTTTGTGAATAAAAAAATTTTACTTATTCTTTCCCAGTAGGTATACCATTTATTTTCCTGTATTGTATCCTTGTACTCCTAACTTAGGACTTCTAGTATGATAATGAAGAGGAGTGGTAAAAGAGGACGTTCTTGCATTTTTCCCGATCTCAGGGGGAAAAGCATTGAATTCCTGACCAAAGTATGATGCAAGTTATAGGTGTTTTTGTAAATGTTTTTTATCAAATTGAAGAAATTTCCCTCTTTTTCTAGTTTGCTGAGAGGTTTTGCCATAAACAGGTGTTGATTTTTTAAAAATTATTTTCTGCATAATTTGATATAATGTTTTATTTTATTTTTTTATTTATTTTAGAGAGAGATTGAGAGAAAGAGAAAGTGGGGGGAGGGGCAGAGGGAGATGGAGAAAGAATCTCAAGTACACTTCATGCTGAGCACAGAGGCCAATGTGGGGGTCAATCTCATAACACTGAGATCATCACTTGAGCCAAAACCATGAGTCAGTTGCTTCACCAACTGAGCCACCCAGGCACCCCATTTGATATGGTATTTTAAAAACTTATTCCTGTTGATGTGGTATATATGGCTACTTACATTTAAATTAATTAAAACCAAATAAAATTAAAAATTCAATACTTCAGTAACATTGGTATGACCAATATGATAGTCACATATGTCTATCTTACCACACAATTTGGATACAGAACATTTCCATCATCAGAAAGGCCTTTTTAAAGTTCTTTTTAAAGGTATGTTTCTGATGTTGTGTGTTTTACATTGCTCTTCAGAAGGTCCTCAGCCAGATATAGCCTCAGTTGCCTACAATGGTAACCGACTTAAGAACATATGCTTTATTTGATTTTGCTTTGTTCTCTAGCTCATTCCCAGCTTCTTCACTTCTACTTTCTGGGATGACAACCAGCTAAACTATTTATACCCAAAGCCTTGTATCAGACTCTGTTCTGTGGGGAACCCAAACTTAGAAAGTATCATCTCAATATTGTTGACCCAGCTTTTGTTAGAAAAAATGCCATGATTAACTGAGATGTGGACAGAAATAGGATCATTATAATAAATAATATGTATGAATTCTACCCACTTAGAAGGGCCTTATTTTATATAAGGTGGTCGTTAAGCCTCTCTCATAAGAAACTTAAAAGAAATGAAGGTATAAATTATGAGTATAACTGTAAGAAGAGTTTTTTGATTAGAGAGAATAGTAAAGATGATTTTTCTGAAGTGGAATGTCTGATGAAGAGAAAGGCGGCCAATAAAACTCTGGTGAAGAGAGGAAGGAGAGGGTGGTAAAAACTGCAGTATGTTTTCAGGGCCAAGAATTTGGTTTTCACTCTATATAAGCTGGGAACCCAATCCTGGCTTTAGAGCAGAATACTAATGTGTTTTGATTTATATTTTAATGGGAACACTCTGATATTTCCTAAAATATAAAGTGTGTAAAATAATATCATTAATAACTAAAATGTATGTTTACTAAATGCCAGGTATTATCTAAGAACTTTCCATCTGTTAGTTCGTGTAATCCTCACACTATAACTATCAGGTAGATGGGCTATCATTATCCGATTTTATGTATGAGGAAAATACAAGGTAGAGAGGTTAAATGACTTCCCCAAAGTTGTATACTTAATAATTGATAAGAAATCTGGCTGCAGTGCTATGGTTTCACCAATTATAATATATTGGTGAGCATATTATTTTATTAGAATAAATAAATACATTAATTATTAAGCAATAAGTATATTTATATTCTGAATAATACTGGAGATAATCTACATAAAAGACTTAGAAGAAAAGTCTGACACACAGAGCTCAAGCAATCTTAGCTATTATCATCTCCCTGTGTCATCTCTGATCATTCACACCTTAACTTTTATATATAAGCCAAACAGCACCTTCTGTAGTTGCTTTAGTATTTATGACCTCCCTTTTCCTGGGGTCTTTGCAAACATCGTTTTATCTTTAACTTCCTCTTTACCCAGGTAAATTTTAATCTTTCCCTGGTAAATATTCTAAGTTATAAAACTCCAAAATCCATTGAAAAACCGTATGAGGCAATTCTGTTATGTATTATGTAAGTAAGGTCATATACTTTGCTTGTAAAATTTTCACACTTTTGTGTGACATATCTTATGTAATTCTTTGAATTCTGCAAGGGTGGTAAGTTTCCCTCTGAAACAAAGCAGTAATCTCCTGTGCTTATAACTCACCTTTGAATGTTTCAGACATTTAATGTGAATGAACTGTTATGACCGATTCTCCCTCAAATAACAAATGGATTTATGCTTAAATTATTTCCCTATTAGAAGTTAGTATTAATGTTATGTTCAGATTTACTTATTTATCCATTTCTTTATTTATATATTTGTTTTTGATTAAAAAATTCTGCAAAGTTTTGTAGAAAGTATGAGCAATATATTTATAAACATCCAAATTAACAGATTTCCTCCAAAGTTAACAAACTTCCTTGAAAAGACCAGATTAGACTAAAAGAATCATCCTAATATAATAAATATATAATTAAATTTTTAAATCAATCAATCAAGATTTAAATCTTTTAACGCTTGTCTTCAGTAAGACATTTAATTAACCCAAGCCAAAGTTCTTTTGTTGTTTTTTGGTTTTGTTTTGTTTTGTTTCTTGAGAGTGGGGTTAGAGGCAGGGGAAAAAAGAGACTCTTAAGTAGGTTCCATGCTTGGTGCATAACCCAGCATGGGGCTTAGTCCACCACCACCCTGAGACCATGACCTGAGCCAAAATCAAGAGTCAGACATTTAACTGACTGAGCCACCCAGGTGCTCCCTAAGCCAAAGTTTTATTCAAGTAAACCTACCTTTTTTGAATACCACTTATATCAGTCACCTCATAATATTCTATTTGAATCAAATAGTATCATGTGATTTAATATGCCTTATACATTTAAGTAAATATGAATTCTCATATAAAGAGCTGATGTATATTTGCGTGTTTAGCTTTTCAATTACTGTGCTCATTATAACTTAAGAGAGAAACATAATAATGTAAATTGAAAAATTATGAAATATATTACAATTATGTATAAGAAGCATTTTATCTCCTCTTGATATTTTATGATAGCAAAAATTAGCGCTAGCATTAATTTATTTTAAGTTATAGCTCATTTACATTTTCATTTTATACCATTTGCTCCCTTTAATACTTAACACATTCAATATGAGCTTTCTGGGCTGTATTGCAAGTTCCACATGGGAGGAAGTATATTGGCACTATTTAACCTAGTATCCCAGCACTAAACAAAGTGCCTGCTCATAGTAGATCCTTAATAAATGTGTTGAATAAAAGTGCAAATGAAGACATATGCCACTGTTATGAAGTGAATAGTGTACCCCCTGAAATTTATATTTTGTAGCCCTAACTCTTAATATAACTATAGTTGGAGATAGTGCCTTTATGTAGGTAATGAAGATTAATTGAGATCACAAAGGTTGGGCCTTAATCCAATAGCACAGGTATCCTTAAAAGGAAGAGACAGCAGAGATCTCTCTCTCTCTCCCTTTCCCTCCCTTTCTCTCCTTCTCTCTCCATAAATGCGCAGAGAAGCCATATGACAACATAATGAGGTTGGCCAACTACAGCGAGGAAGAGAGGTCTCACCAGAAAACAACCCAAATCTTGATCCTGTACTATTAACCTATGAACTGTGAGAAAATTTTTAAAAAGTATGTTGCTCAAGGCACCCAGTTTATGGTATTTTGTTATAATGGCCCTAGCAGACTAACACAGCCATCATCAACAAATTATATATCTCTTTTTCCCCTTAGGAATTATATTATTCTTAATGCATGAGGTTAAGGGCACCATTAAAAATATGTTTTTATAAATATATATGCGCATATATATTAGATATGCTAACATTTCTCTAGAATTTATAAACACACTGCATATACAAACTTGATATAAATGACAATAACACATTCAAAATGCTTTGCATGCTTATTAAGCTATTCTCATAATATTCCTAAACGTTACTATCTAATAAGAACTTCAGTTGTTTGAATCTGATACATTAGAGAACCACCCAGGCTCTAAAGGAAAATAAAAACAAAGTTAATCTTTTTACTTGTGTTGCTTGTAACCTCTAGTTTTATTTTCTTTCTGAACTGCAATGATCCATAAACGAAAAGGGAGTAATATTTTCTAAAATGGACTGCAATATGATATTATAAGTTTATTCTAAATTCCCAAGAGACCTACAGATAAGAATAACGATTTTCACATAATAAAATGGAATTGGCATGAAACAATGTGAAATTATGAACCCACTGCCAAAGCTCTTATATTTAAAAAAAAATGCATTTCACATTTGAATAATAAAACCTTCAGTAATCATGACAGTTAAAAAGCAAAATGTTGCTCTTGAAAAATAAAATAATTCTCAGAATGAGTTTAGACCAAGGGCATCTGCGTAAAGTTTATTGCTCTAAGGATACAAAAAGAATATTATTTTATTCTTCTTTTATAGAAAGGCTGTTTCCTATTGAAATATTTGCCATGGCTGTTAGAGCTCGAATATCTCAGTTATTTGTATTTTTTTCCTAAAAAAAATCAACAAAATCAATGGCCCATTTTATATTTATCAAGCAGATCACCAAAAATCAACTTTAAACTTTTATGACCAGTGAATATGAGTATATTTTATTTGGATAAATTTCATTCTAGTGCTATTAAGCCTGATGCTCTTTAAAATGAAACGATGTTTAGAGTGTGTGGGGATGTGTGTGTATGGCATTTTTTCTTTAATAAAGTTATCTCTTCATTATTTAACTATAAAATCCTTTTGGTTGTGAAATTGATATTCTTCAATTTTGAGTGAGTCACATCTAACCAAAAAAGTATCTTACATTTTTACCTATGTCATGATTCTGCTACGTACCGTATACCATTTGAGCAGTTTACAAATATCTCAAATCTTTGCCAAAAAAAAAAAAAAAATCTATAGAGTAAGAATTACCTTATTTCACACATAACACTGCTGGGGTAATACACTCAGGCTACAAACTTATCTAGCAGTGGAGATGAAATTAGATCTAAATATATATTATATCCTGAGTGATTGTCTCAAGATAGTAAACACTGATATCATATTACCTCTCATTTCATTTGAAGATTTATCATCATGATCAGCATAGTAAGACCTCTTTTAATTTCTTTGAAATTAAATAATTTCTTTAACTTTTTTGAAAATCATGTTTTTTAATTTCTTTTATTTCGTGGTATTTATTTTATTTAAATTTCTTATTCATTAATTTTTTCCAAGTTTTTATTTAAATTACAGTTAGTTAACATACAGTACAATATTATTTTCAGGTATAAACTTAGTGATTACATACAATACCCGATGCTCATCACAAGTGCCCTCCTTAATACCCATCACCCATTTCACCCATCCCTCACCCACCACCCAACAATCCTCAGTTTGTTCTCTATAGTTCAGAGTCTATTTTATGGTTTGCCTCTCTCTCTTCCCCCTGCCCTATTTATTTTCTTTCTTAAATTCCAAATACAAGTGAAATCATATTGTATTTGTCCTTCTCTGACAGACTTATTAAATTTAGCATTATACTCTTTAACTCCATCCACATCATTGCAAATGGCAAGATTTCATTCTTTGTGATGGCTGAGAAATATTCCATTGTCCGGTGTGTGTGTGTGTGTGTGTGTGTGTGTGTACCATCTCCTCTTTATCCATTCATCAATGGATCAATTTGGGCTCTTTCCCTAATTTGGCTATTGTTGATAATTCTGCTATAAACATTGGAATGTACTATCCCTTCAAAGTAGTATTTTTATATCTTTTGAGTAAATACCTAGTAGTGCAATTGCTAGATTGCAGGGTAGTTCTATTTTTAATTTTTTGAGGAACCTCCATACCGTTTTCCAGAGTGGCTGCACCAGCTTACATTTCCATCAACAGTGCAAGAGGGTTCCCCTTTCTCTGCATCCTCGCCGGCATCTATTGTTTCCTGTGCCATTAATTTTAACCATTCTGACAGGTGGAAGGTGATAGCTCACTGTAGTTTTCCTTTGCATTTCCCTGATGATGAGTGTTGTTAGGGAACTTTTCATGTGTCTGTTAGCTATCTGTATATCATCTCTGGAAAATGTTTATTCATGTCTTCTGCCCATTTTTTAACTGGATTGTTTGTTTTTGGATGTTGAGTTTGTTAAGTTTTTTATAGATTTTGGGTACTAACCCTTTTTCAGATATATCATTTGCAAATATCTTCTCCCATTGTGAAGGTTGCCTTTTAGTCTTGTTGATTGTTTTCTTTACTGTGCAGAAGCTTTTTATCTTGATGAAGTCACAATAGTTACTTTCATTTTTGTTTCCCTTGCCTCCAGAGATATGTCTAGTAAGACGTTGCTACAGTTGATATCAAAGAGGTTGCTGCCTGTGTTTTCTTCTAGGATTTTAAGAGTTTCCTGTCTCACATTTAGGTCCTTCATTCATTTTGAATTTGTGTGTGTGTATGTGTATAATGTAAGAAAGTGGTAAAGATTCATTCTTTTGCACATTGCTGTGCAGTTTTCCCAACATTACTTGTTGAAGAGATTGTTTCCCCCCATTGGATATTCTTTCCTGCTTTGTCAAAGATTAATTGACTATATATTAAATTCTAGACTTTTTATTCTCTTCCATTAACCTGTGTGACTGTTTTTGTTTTGTTTTGTTTTGTTTTTGTTTTTATGTCAGTACCATACTACAGCTTTGTAATATGACCTGAAGTCTGCAATTGTTGCTTTGGCTATTCAGGATATTTTTGTTGTTGTTGTTGTTCCATCCAAATTTTAAGATTGTTTGTTCTAGTTCTGTGAAAAATGCTGGTGGTATTTTCATAGGGATTGCATTGTATGTATAGACTCTTTTGGATAGTATCGACATTTTAACAATTTTCTTTCTTCCAATCGATGAAGAGGTTTTTGCATTTCTTTGTGTCATCTTCTATTTCTTTCATAACCATTTTTATGGTTTTCAGAGTACAGCTCTTTTACTGTTTTGGTCAGGTTTATTCCTGATATCTTAAGTTTTTTGGCATAATAAATAATGGGATTGATTTCTTGATTTCTCTTTCTGCTGCTTTATTATTGGTGTATAGAAATGCAACAGATTTCTTTCTTTTTTCTTTTTTATAAACATATATTTTTATCCCCAGGGGTACAGGTCTGTGAATCGCCAGGTTTACAAACTTCACAGCACTCACCATAGCACATACCCTCCCCAATGTCCATAACCCCACCCCTCTCTCCCAACACCTCTCCCCCCAGCAACCCTCAGTTTGCTTTGTGAGATTAAGAGTCACTTATGGTTTGTCTCCCTCCCACTCCCATCTTGTTTCATTTATTCTTCTCCTACCCCCTTAACCCCCCATGTTGCATCTCCACTTCCTCATATCAGGGAGATCATATGATTGTTGTCTTTCTCCGATTGACTTATTTCGCTAAGCACGATACCCTCTAGTTCAATCCACGTCATCACAAATGGCAAGATTTCATTTCTTTTGATGGCTACATAGAATTCCATTGTGTATATATACCACATCTTCTTTATCCATTCATCTGTTGATGGACATCTAGGTTCTTTCCAAAGTTTGGCTATTGTAGACATTGCTGCTGTAAACATTCAGGTGCATGTGCCCCTTCGGATCACTACATTTGTATCTTTAGGATAAATACCGAGTAGTGAAATTGTTGGGTCATAGGGTAGTTCTATTTTCAACATTTTGAGGAACCTCTATGCTGTTTTCCAGAGTGGTTGCACCAGCTTGCATTCCCACCAACAGTGTAGGAGGGTTCCCCTTTCTCCACATCCTCGCCAGCATCTGTCATTTCCTGACTTGTTAATTTTAGCCATTCTGACTGGTGTGAGGTAATATCTCATTGTGGTTTTGATTTGTATTTCGCTAATGCTGAGTGATATGGAGCACTTTTTCATGTGTCTGTTGGCCATCTGAATGACTTCTTTGCAGAAATGTCTGTTCATGTCTTCTGCCCATTTCTTGATTGGATTATTTGTTCTTTGGGTGTTGAGTTTGCTAAGTTCTTTATAGATTTTGGACACTAGCCCTTTATCTGATATGTCGTTTGCACATATCTTCTCCCATTCTGTCAGTTGTCTTTTGGTTTTGTTAACTGTTTCCTTTGCTGTGCAAAAGCTTTTGATCTTGATGAAATCCCCAATAGTTCATTTTGCCCTTGCTTTCCTTGCCTTTGGCGATGATCCTAGGAAGATGTTGCTGCGGCTGAGGTCAAAGAGGTTGCTGCCAGTGTTCTCCTCAAGGATTTTGATGGATTCCTTTCTCACATTGAGGTCCTTCATCCATTTTGAGTCTATTTTTGTGTGTGGTGTAAGGAAATGGTCCAATTTCATTTTTCTGAATGTCAGCTGTCCAATTTTCCCAACACCATTTATTGAAGAGGCTGTCTTTTTTCCATTGGACATTCTTTCTTGCTTTGTCGAAGATTAGTTGACCACAGAGTTGAGGGTCTATTTCTGGGCTCTCTATCCTGTTCCATTGATCTATGTGTCTGTTTTTGTGCCAGTACCATGCTGTCTTGATGATGACAGCTTTGTAACAGAGCTTGAAGTCCAGAATTGTGATGCCACCAACTTTGGCTTTCTTTTTCAATACTTCCTTTGGCTATTCGAGGTCTTTTCTGGTTCCATATAAATTTTAGGATTATTTGTTCCATTTCTTTGAAAAAAATGGATGGTACTTTGATAGGAATTGCATTAAATGTGTAGATTGCTTTAGGTAGCATAGACATTTTCACAATATTTATTCTTCCAATCCAGGAGCATGGAACTTTTTTCCATTTCTTTGTGTCTTC